>VWZY01013003.1:10637-89131 GCA_013399075.1 Chloroceryle aenea | reverse complement strand
TGTTGTCCTGCACTTGCAGTGTGATCACCCCTAAGATGAATTGTTCCATAATCTTCCCAAGTACCGAGGTCAGGCTGACAGGCCTGTAGTTCCCCGTATGCTCCTTCCTGCCCTTCTTGTAGATGGGTGTCATCATAAAGGGATGAATGAGGAACATGTAGCGAAGTCAGAAAAATCTAGAAGAAAGTTGACTATCATATTGATTCTTGTCCTTGTCCTTTTTATTTTTTCTGTTTGGAAAACAAATGTGTTGTGTTCGATGTGGCTTACGGCAGCTGATAGCTATAGAAAAATGAATGCATATAATGCAGAAGCACAATAATGGAGCCAACACATAAAGCCTTGGATTGAGGCAAATTAGGCAATCTTGTTTTACATAACAGCTACAAAAACCTCAGTATTCTATATGCTGCAGAGATTAACCCACTTTAAAATACTGTTACCTCCCAAATGATATATTACACAATTAATTCAAGAAAATGTATTTCACAAGCCTGAATCTCTTCCTTGGAGCTGAGACACCTCGAGTGCAAAAAATGTTTGTATAAATGAAAATCTGGATGTCAAAAATGTAAAACTTGCAATTAGGCACCAGAATGATAAGAACTCCCTTCATCGTGGATGAACTAGACACCTGTCTTCATCAGCTTGCTTTTGCTGATGACAGATCAAAGATCCCTGAACTTTTCTTGCACTGGGAGACTATGGTTCAGCCCTCTTTTATTTTTATTTTTTTTTAAAAGGAAGCCTAGGCCTGTGAATCTCAGAAGTGTGATGGAACACAAGCAGTCCATTACATTTTGATCACTCAGCTGAACTGACCCTTGGGGTCACTGGCAGTAGCAAGGGACACTGTGTAGCCTCTTGAGAGTGCTGTGGCAGGTGAAAGATTTCAAATGTTTTTAGAATTTTCCAAGTTCTTGCATCTTGTATGAGGGTTTCACATTCACTGAGTTGCCCTCCCACTGTTGACACAGCATTATCTTTCCCTTGTCTAATAACCTTAAGAAATCTGCAGAGGTCAATTGCCATGGGTCTTCAGCATAACAGCAAGCCCCCACTCTGTCCTGGAACACAAATTCAATCTTGGCCAAAACATGTAAACATCATAACCCTTCTAATCCCTACTTGATCCTCTTGTTAAAAACATTAGTGCATCACTAAGACTCACTATTTGCCATCTATTACCACGTGTTGTACATCTGCTATATACTTCAATGCCATACATTTTTCTCCTCAGATGCAACTCAAACCATCCTTACAAAGCTTTTTGTTTCCATATCTTATAGGATGGCTCTTTGAAGAAATTCTGTTTTCAGTATAGATTAATCAAATGTGAAGTGCTACATTGATCAATGTATACAATATTAGAACATACTGCAGATATAGACAAGAATACACTAACTGTATGGACAAATGGCATTTCAGTTACTCTGAGCAACATGTTCTTGTTTCTGAGTCTGGTCTTTTAAAGAAAAACAGTCCAAGCAGATTTCTATGCACACATGTTTCCAGAATAATTTTCAAAAGAAAATTTCAAAAGGAAGGAACCAAAACAGATTTTTCTTTGGAACAAAAGGATCTTAAAGCATATTTCCATCAGGAGAGATGGAAATACAGAAAAATTGTATAAACTCAAAATGTAAAATGAGAGCTTCATCAGCAGTAAAGGCAACTGGGAAATGGCTGATCAGTTATAACAAACTTTGACCTAACCTAGACCATATCTGTACAAAAAGCAAGCAGGAAGCTGCGAATCACCTGACTTCCCACACAAGGAAGATTCCCCACCACCTTGGAAGTCATGCCATGTTTGTCAGAAAGATCAGTTTTGAGCCTTTGCAGACTGAGGACTAATAGAGTATCTGGCAGGAGACCAGCTTGGCTGCAGCATGACCGTGGATGCTCTATGCAGGAGCCCACGCTGATGCCGTAGAGTGGTCAAGGTTATCAGTGTGCAGTTTTGAAAGGTAAACACTCAGAGCAAGGTAATATCAAAACACTGAACAGTAGAGGTAATAATAACCCATAGTGCTACTTGAAATCAATGGATGAGTCCTTATTCTGGTTAGTTACTCTGTTTTCTTTAGGTTACACTGCCTAAAGCCAATGTTGACAATACTATTCATTTTGTAGGTATTGTTTTTTCTCACATTCAGGGAGAGGAAATGGTAACATATTCACAGCTTGGAACTGTTTTTGCTTGTTTGTTCACTTCTGATTAGCAGCATAAACTACACATGACCTCAGCTGACTTGTATTTACATAGTCTGCTGTTTAGGTAGAGAACACAAAAATAGATAGCACATCTGTTCTTTGCAGCCTCTGGTCTGTGTGCTTATGCCTTCAGGTATCTCTGTCTGTATGGGTCACCATGTCACATAGGTTTGAGCTCTCCCTGCCCTTCCCCAGGGGACAGGACTCTCAGAATCTGCTCAGAGGTCTGGTGGTCAGGGGGTACAGCTCTTGCAGATGGCTTCTGCTTTTCTCAAGACTGAACCAAGTAAAAAGCAGGGCAGCCAGGACAATCTGAAAGGTCATTTGGAGCTGCCCCTTCCCTTCTCTCTGCAGCTGATTGATGAATACTGACCTTCCAAGGCTGGCCAAAATGATTCTTGCCTCTTAGTGTGATGGCGAGTGTAGCCTGGGGGAAGCAGGTGACTCACTAGTGCCTGAGTCCAACCCATGAGTTTGCCACAAGCAAGAACCAGGATGCCAGCACTTCTGCTTAGTAGGGACACCCATGAGCAGCACAAGACAGGCTCATACAGGAGAAGTTTTGCAGACTAGGCCAGGCAGGACAGGCACCAGCATGAAGACAGAGATGCTAGGTGAGATGGAGGAGTGGAGAAGATTCTGTCCCAGTTCCTCTCCTGTCATCTAGTCCTCCATGTCATTCCCTTATGCTGCTACTGACCTTAGGGAAGGGGGACATGCTGCTACTGGGTGTTCAGGGGGAGCTCACAGAGTTTGTGGCATTACACCTCCTCTGTTTATGCAAGAAAGAAAGATATGGGCAAGGCAGGTTAAACATCTGATAGAAGACATCAAGTGGGACAAGGTAGATCCTGCGCATGGGTGCCAGAGAGGAAAACCAACATCTGAGTGCTCACTTATGAAGCATTTTTGGACATACCTTATCCCATACTTTGAGGACACAGTCAGTGTTTCACTCAGCTCCAAGAAAGAAACTCCAATTACAAAAGGGAGAAGGTCAGTGAAGGAGAGAAAAAATGGTGTTTAATGATAGAGAATCAGAGAAAGTTTATGGGGATTTTGTTAGGAGTTAAAATAAACACAGGTTGTATTTTTAGTGGATGAAGAAGACCTGCAGCTCACAGAACAAAAACTTTCAGAAGGCTGAGGTGTGGAAAGCAATTAGGTGGGCAGAAACACTAATCCCAGTTATATTCATGAAGAGTTTGAAAGCCTCATGAAAAGAAGCTGCAATGCTTTTCTCTTACTCTTACTGCAAGATAAACTGGTTCATGCTGCCCACAGTACTCTGGAGAAAATTACTGTGTCTGCAATTTTAGGAAAAGTATCTCCTGAGAAAGCACAGCAGGAGCACATTGTGTATTTGCACTTTGTTTCTACTTAATACTGTCCAAATCTTTAGACATAACCAATTGCAAGTCTTGCCTTGTGAAGGATGGACTCCTTAGATGTTCTAAGACCTGGGAATGGACTTTTCTGCTCCTGAATGAAAGCTGTGTTCTCATTAAAACAATGTTGTTGCTATGCATGTGCAATGCCAAATGTACATGCCATCTGCACTCCTGCCACTCATCTCTTGCCATTATGACCAGCTACAAGGCCTGGCCAAATAGCATCTCCTGCCATCTAGAGGTTTCTATAAATATGAGGGTATCACCAATGCTCACCTTTGACTTGATCCTCAGATGCAGCTGTGAGCTTGCACAAGTCACATTTGGAAAGAATGGGCAGGAACTACTCACAGAGAAAAAGCAAGGTTAGCAATTCTTCATGGAAGTCTACATGGAGACTACACTCCTTCCATCTCTTTCCCTCACAGCCTTCTTCACTTCTTCACAAATGGCCACACTTTCATCTAGGATTCAGCTTGCAATTTCTTTTTTTTTTTTTTAATTAATGTGTTTACTTCTAAAAGGGTGATCCTTCCCCTTTATTCAGAGCTGCTGAAGCCACATCTCACATACTCTTTGTTCAGTTCTGGGGTCTCCAGTACAAGACAGATATGGGCATAATGGAGAGAGTCCATTATGAGAGGCCATGAAGATGATGAAGGGATTTGAATATCTCTGATATAAGGAAAGGATGAGAGAGCTGGACTTTTCAGCCTGGGGAAGGCTCAGGGGGATCTTACCCCTGATGTGGGAAATAAAGAAGATGGAGTCAGGATCTTCTCAGTGGTTTCCAGTGACAGGACAGTATTCACTGGGCACAAACTTAAATATGGGAAAACCCATTTAAGCAAAAGAAAAATATTTTTTATTGTGGAATGTTGGTTAAATAGTGGCCCATGTTGATGAGAGAAACTATAGAGTTTCCATCTTGGAGATATTTAAAATGCTAGAGAACATGGCCCTGAGTAATCTGCTGTAGTAGCTGACCCTACTTTCAGCAGAGGGGATTGGACTAGATTATCTTCAGAGTTCCCTTCCCACCTCAGCCATCCTGTGAGTCTATGATCATTTTTGTCCAATAAATAAATCCACTGTGAAAATTTCCCAGAGTTCACACTTTGCTTCTGTGAAATTTGTGTTCTGATTTTGTCTGGTTGCATGGTAAGTTGATACTATTCATAGTCCTGTACACTTCTTCAGGTTGGAAGCAACCTTTGGAAGTCAGATCCAACACACTGCTCAAAACAAGGCCAACATCAAAGCTTTATCAGATCACTCACAGTCCTCTCCACTAGTATGACCACCTTCAGGGATGGAGTTTTCCCCACCTCTCCGGGCTGTCTCTGTGCTTGATCACCTCCACAATAAAAATATTTTCCTAATACTTCACTGAAATAAATGCCCCCTGTTGCACTTTTGTGTCCATTGCCCTTCAACCTGTTACTGTCCATCTCTCAGAATAGAGTGGTTCTACCTTCTTTACAATCCCATTAGACCATTGAAAATAACAACTAGATCCACCACTACCAGGCAAGCCTTCCCAAGGCTGAACAAATGCAGTGCTCAGCCTTGCTTTGTATGTTCTGTGCACCGGTTCCCTAACCACTGTGGTCACCCTAACCTTTATCCATGCCAGTTTGCCTTGTAGTGGAGGGCCAATGGTACTCCACGTGCAGGCTCACATGTGCTGGACACAGGTATGCCCCTGCGCCCACTGACTGGGTCCTTGGTAATGCAGCTTGGTCTGTGGTTGACCTTTACTGCTGCAAGCTTATGCTTCCTTGCTGTGTGCCACGTGGATGTTCTCCCATGGGCGACATAACTAGCACTGAGGAGCAAGACAACTGGCACAGAGGAGTTATGGCCAATGTTAGCACCCAAGGACCTGGATCACAGGCTCTTCCCTTTGACACTTCCTGATGTTGACACCATGATTATCATACTCAGCTACGTTTCTGGTGTTAATTCTGCTCTGGGTGCTTGTTTCCACCAAGGCTGTACTTTTCACTGACTGTTGTGGTGCAGCAGGCGCAGCAATGTGGCACAAGTTCTGCGGGAGTGCTTCCTACTTTATGGGACACAGAAGCACGATGAGAAAGAGAGCAGCAGTACAAGGCATGGCTTTGTTTTCAAATGTTACCAGCTAAGCACCCTCAGGCAGACTGGCAGCTCTTCAGAGGTGGTATTTTTTAGACACCCATGGATGCCAGCTTTGCCTTGCAAAGCAGAGCTAGGCTGCTGCATTCAGTCCCTCCTGTATTTACCTTATTCTCTTCTGCTGAAGGAAAGCAGCTCTTCACATGAATGACAATTATCTGCCTGGTGAAAAAAAAAGGACAGGAGTTTTGGGGACAGAAAACTGTATAGTTTCTTGTAGGGATGAACCTCAAGGAGCATTTAGCATTGTTCAGCGGGTTGGTTTACCTCCCACAAAGGCCTTCAATTATCTTTCCAAGCAACGCCCAGTGCTTCCTCCATCACTAAAGAGCTCTTCTGTTCACATTCTGGGTCCACATGCTGGGCTTTGGCTGCCCCCGAGAGCCCTTGGTATTTCTCACACGCTGGTGATTGTTCCTGCTGTCTTTGAGGCAGAAAATCCAATTCTCACAAAAATAGGGTACAGTGATCACAGATCAGCATCTGGAACTGACCAGGGACAGACAATGCTTTAAGTGACTTCTTTGCCTGCCTTTTCCTCCCCACCCTTCCCTCGTTGTGTTTTTCTTCCTTTCTTTTCCAGCTTTGTACAATTCCCCACCAGGCTGGGCCCTGGCATCCCTCTCCCTTGGAGGGACTAGGACCAGGGGCAATGCAGGCACAAGCTCTGTGCCATTTCTCTCTGTGGGGAAACTCCTTCTCCTCCATCCCATTCCCTCAAGGATTGCTCTGACAGGAAGGCAGGGTTGGTGCAACACCCCTCAAAGCCTCTGAAGAGACATGGCATTCTACGAGCTGGCGCCAAGGGCTTGGAGACTAGATGCAGATGTGGCTTTGCCAGCAAGGCGGGCATAGGAAGAGAGCTGACAGAGGACATCAGCACCATCTGGATGTCCTGCATGATGTCCCTTGCTATGCAGCACAGTCACAAAACTGTACAGCTTTCAACAGAAATACAGTTTACCCCCAAATGGGCATGCTACTTCTCCTATGATGGTACAACAGGACCAGTGTGTTACAGGGGCAGCAGAAAATAGGGGACAGAAAGGGAAGAGTGGCCCATTGGTCAGGGGACTGCCAGGGCCTTGGAGAGGATCAGGATGGGAACTGGATTTCCTGCCCACGTGGCTTTAGTTGCCTCTTTAATCCCACCACATCTTAGATAAACAAAGAACAAAACTAGTATCATCTCTTCAAGAAACTACGTACTATGATGATAATGTGGTATCCTGCACATGAGGCAAAGCATGCAAATGTACGAATGAGACCACCTTATACAGCACAGAGGACTTACCCAGACCTCAATGTGAAGGGGACAGATTGTGAACCATAGCATTTCATGTTTTTCCCTGTTGTGTTCTACTGCTGAGACTGCCCTGGCTGGTTTAGCCTCAGAGAATGTATACACTGGAGGAGAACAGTGTGCAGTGCCTTCCATCCCTGTCCCCAGCAATCCTCAGTTCCTTTCCAGCTAAGGCTGCAAAAAACTTATGGCCTTAGCTCGTGACTCCTGATGACATCCCTGAATGGGACTGTCCTACCCCAAGGGTATTTCCATCAGGAAATGAAGAAAACATGCATCTGCAGATGAACAAATCAAAACACTTCTGTGGTCTCTGAAGGTGAAAATGCAGAATGCATAGGCTTTGAGGGAAGGTCCATACTTAAGCAGTAGGCCAAACCATGACTGGCAAAAACAAGCCCTGTTCTTTAGAGCCAGTGGGACAAATCCCTCTCACACATGCTAAGGACTGGGCTCTAGACCCAGACATCACTTTGATTCAATAAAATTAAAAAACACATTTTATTATTGGAGGTCTTCTCTAGAATCGTAAAAAGTCACTGAATAATTTAGGTTGGAATGGATCCCTGGAGTGCTCACATTCAACCTGTTGCTTACAAGAACTCCCAAATCCTCTTCTGCAAAGCTACCCTCTGGACAGTTACCCAGTTTGTATTGCTGCAATGGTCTATTCCATCCCACACATGGGACTTCTCACTTCCCTTTGCTGAACTGCATGAGGTTCCAGACAGTTCATTTCTCCAGCTCATAAATGTCCCTCTAATGAGCAGCTTTGCCTGCAGCACATCAATCACTCCCCAAACCCAGTTTAATAACAGCCAACAAGCTTGCTGATGGTGCACTCCATCTGTTTGCTCCATCCATGCCAGGTCATTAAACAGCACTGGTCCCAGTACTGGCCCCTGGGGGTGGCACTTGCAGCCAAATGTCATTGGGTCTTTGCACTATTTTTATCACTCCTTTTGAGTCTCATGACACAGCTAATTTTACCTCCACCTTAAAAGTCCAACTATCCAAGCTGTATCCCACCAATTTGTCTACAAGCATACAGTGGGAGACCATGCCAAGTGCCTTACAAAAGCCAAAGTCCTTTTATCCCCTTTTGCACAGAGCCAGTCATTTCAACAAAGAATATGATCAGCCTGGTCGGGCATGATTTGCCTGTGGTAACACCATGCTAGCTGTTAACCACCTCTGAAAGGTAAAAACACATTCATGTGCTTCCAGTCCCTTAGAAAAAGTTCATACCTCCTTCTTTCCCAAGGAAACATTTTCAAAAGCTAACAATCTATCACTTTGCCAGGTTACTTGACACAGATAACCAGAAAGGATAAAATAGAAATGGAACCATGTATCATAGGTTTATTAGGGAAAAATGTTATACTTCAAGACCATATATTTGGCACTGCACTGAATCAAAAGTATGCGAGAACAATGAAAATATTAAAACCCAAATCATCATGAAAAATAAGATGCTCTTTCAATCACTTTAGTCCCTTTTTTGTCCCCATACAATTTACAATAACTACAGGAAATAGCTGAAAGAGTATTAGACCTACACTCCCTGTAAGCTGGAATGAGAGCGAGAGATGGACCAGAGACTAGATCCACCCTCAAGGTATGCTGCTACTCTGCTACTCTCCAAGGCTGTCAGAATGGCAGAGTCCTACTAACATGAGCAAAGCCTGTTGAGATGGCAAGACCACGAATTTTTTTTAAATAAACCATTAACACTAGATTGCCCAGAAGGACTACTAAAATCCTACGTTATTGCAAGTTTCAAAATGCCTGGGAAAATAAAATATAATAAAAAAAAAATAAAAAAAATCACCATTTTACCTTTCATCTGTGTCAGATTTTGCTTTCTGGTCTAAGAGGAAGAAATTTCAGTAGTATTTTAAAGGATGTGTATCTCTATTTGTGCCCAGGATGGATCAAAGTCAAATTAGTGTCCTGCAAGTTGACTCTTGTGTTGGTGACTTGAGCTTCTTTTTGGAGGGCAAATAAGTTAAAAGTCGTTTCTAATTTGCAAGTTACTCATCCCATGCCTCTGCACAGTGAAGTGAAAGATATTGACAAGGTATAAATAACATACCAAATAAGATGAGAATGGATTGAATAAAACTTGCGGTAAAACTTTTAAATAGTAAAAGATGGAAAGTTTAACTGATGCTGATAAAATGCTGAACATGTGCTTTTGCTGTACTATACAGTGACACTCTAACTTGGAGAGAGGGATAGGTTCCCATTGAAGGTCCAGTGCAAAGGCTGCCAAGGAAGTAGGACACAGGTCTTTGAACAATAATTCAAACATCAGATCAACAGTACTCACAAGAACACAGCTCTTTCCTTGATTAATATATTGTGCATAGTAATATCTCAAAGAATTAACAGCACCTTTTACATAAAAATTCCAAATATATTTATCTAGTGAACAAGAAAATCTCAGCATCTCTAAGCAGTGCTTCTGCAGATGTACAGTACTGTATTTATATAGATATAGACATACATATATCTCAAAGTGAATTTACACCGTCACCTGTGATTAGTCCAGCAGTGGGTGAACCCACAGGGTAAGTCTTCAGGAGAATATATTGCCTTTGGTGGGTGCCCAATTACATGGCACAATTGCATAGGGGAGCCCTGGAGGGCAGCAAAATACAGTTAGCATCCCATTAAGCAAGCACAGCATGCTTAGGTTGTTCCTGCAAGATACAAGAAAGTTCCAAATTTTCATGGCTAATACAGTTCTAGTTTTCACAGGTCACACACATAGCAACTGCCTCTCCATGCCTTAAAGACCCAGAGAAAGAAGTTAGAACACCAAACTTATATCCTGTCCCTGCATGCAAGCAGAAATCAAGCAGCACCACAGAGTTAGGCTGGTGAAGAGGGGACTATGTTTGGATTCATCAGGGTTTCTTGAGCAGCTAGTCTTCACTGGTTTGCCTCATTTCTCTTTTCTTTTTCTTTATTTTTTTTCTCGAATCAGTTGTTCACAGTCCTCTGGTAGAAGAAGTTTGAAAAGCATGGTCTGCCTAAGACAGGAAAGCAGACTGCTACCATTTCCCCGGTATGGGCACGCCACACTCATACCAGCCTACGTAGTAGTAGGGTGTTGTGTGTCCAATGTGTCCAAACAATACAGGCTCCTGGCGGTACTGGCGGTAATACCCTGTCAGGAGAAAAAAGGCCATTTGCATTTCAAAACAAGGACATAGTTAATTCAACAAAAGTAACGGATGCAGCGAGAGTCAATCCCACAGCCCGGATGGAAACTTAGGAACTGTCTGGTAGGGAGTTTTGTCAAAAGGGTATTTGCTAGCCCTGGTATTTGGCTTAGATCTTTCCTGAAGGATTTAACTCTGGTTCTTTATACTTCTTACAGCTTTGATCGGTTTTACTGTTCAAAACCTTTTGTACTGTTTCTCTAATGCTGTGGTCTGTCAAAGGGCTTCTGCATTTCACTTCAAAAGGTGGCTGTATTTCAGTTATGTTTATGAAGTTTATAAGTCAGTTTAAATATACAAAGGACTCTGGGGCAAAAAATACCTTCAAATCATATCATCTCATAGGGCTCAAGAGACTATCATCAAACATTAGCTTTTCACAAAACAGAAAGGTAATATTTCATGCAGTAAATATGGAGTTAAACCCTTTCTCCCTCTTTTTCTTCATCTGCAGAAAGAATGTAACTACTTAAAGCATTAGGAGAGGTGCAGCATTCTTCTCTGCATAGCTCATGCACTGCAACATCTGAAACACTCGTGTCTTGTGCCAATAATACAATTTCTGTCTACTATCTGTGTCTCATAGACCTAGTAATACACAACTGACTAAACATCCCTCTTCTGAGCTGAGAAATGCACTACTTCCCACTGATATGTAAATATCAGTGATTATTTCAATTTCTTCCTGATATCACCATGAAAATAATAGAAACAAATAATTTAACATAGAAACAATTAAAGCCAACTGAATAATTTATATCAATAGACTTACTGAAAAGACTGGCTGACTTACTTTCATGATTGGGTTCATATTGTGAAGGAAGCCATCACCCCCTTGGCTATGTGAGCTGAGCAGTACGCTCAGAGGAAGTCCTTCAAGGTGAGAATTTTCACTCGGAGGGATTTATCTACTAGGCCAGAAAAAAAGTCCTGCAGTCTGACCTTAAGTCACTAGACATAGTCCTATAGTCCTTCATAGGCTGGACTCAACGATCTTGGAGGTCTATTCCAGCCTCAGAAATTCTGTAATTCTATGTGTTTTGCATTGAATGAACTGGTCAGAAGCCATTTGCAAATATGTAGCTGGTCCTTTGTGGTATATGGAAGAGTTTTTGCACCTTGATTCATTGAAGCAGGTCTATAATTAGGAGAAAGGTTTCATAAACCTATGCATTTTTTTTCTTTCTGGTTTTGCATTTTATTCCTGTAAATTACTTACATTACATGCCTTTCCATTCCTCCTTTCCTTTCCTATCAGCTGGACTTCTCAGAGAGCTGTCAGCAGCCTTGGACAAAGAGCCACTCCTCTGTGCTCCACTCCCTACCCCTTAATCCCACAGATGAGATGATAGGTACCTGGCCAGCATCCCACTCCCCCACTGCCATACCTCGGATGGTGGGCAGGGCTTCAACATATGACTGAGGTCCCGTTCTTCCATCCAGGTGTGAATCCACAAACTGGCAGTGGTCCTCACCCCTTCCCCAGCTATCCCCAATGCTGTAGAAGGTGTCTGAAGGACAATACAGACAGATTATTTGACTCTGCATTACTTTTGTTTGGGATGCTCTTTACCACCAGGAATATAGATGTGGGAGAAAGAAAGAGAAGTAGTAAAATGACACAGTATTACCTATGAACAAACAGTGGCTGGAAAGAGGGAGAATGTTACTTGCACAGTATGGAATGAGAAAAACACTTCAGTAAGGAATAGACTTCATTTTGCAAGTGACAGATGGAGGGAATTTCAACTGGACCAGTTATTTCTCATATCATGAGAAAGTAAAAAATGCTCAATATGTCAATACCATTAGTTTGGTTGCAGTCTCAGATGTGGAGCTCTCTTTCTCTAACAGATAGGGTGGGTCCTGCCACCCTCTTTTCTTCTTACTGTATATTCAAACACTGTCTTTATACCAATGCACTGGAGTAAGAACAACACATAAGCATAATCTGAAAAGTCACTGAGAAAATCCCAGTACCTCAGATCAAGAATATGGAAAGTTTTCTTTATTATATCTCAGCAACTAGACCCATATAAGAGCTACTGTTAACTCAGGAGTACTGCTCACCTGGTCACTGCAATACCAGACTTTCCTTCACTGTTCCCCACTTCAGTCTGCTCGGGGGTTCTCTAGGGAGTATTGCTTTGTCTGACCACATGCAGATGGGGTTCACCTGCCCATGGAGCAAGCACGTGGCTTCCACGGTGATGTGTGGGGAGCAGCACTTTGTTTTCACAGTATAAAGCACATTGCTTTCTTGGGATAAAAACACACAGAGGCTTTTCAAGGAAAACTTCCTCCTGTCCTCTGTGTAACAAGCTCTGCTTGAAAGCTAATGCCCAGGGCACGACTGGAACACAAAAGCAGAGCAGCTCAGCTGTCACAATGGAACTTCTTCAGAGAAGGGCTCCCAGACAGCAGTCACACAATTCTTTCACAAGGTGAGGTAAAGAAAGTGGTAAGATGGAGATGACAAGTAATCATATATTAAGAAATTAATCCTGGTGCCTACCTTTCAGGTCATCGCTGAGGTAAATCTTGTACCTTAAAGAGTTGCAAAGAACCACTCCTACAAACTTGCGGTACCAAGTTCGTTTCACGTACTGCTTGCCACTGCAGTCTGAATAGGTGGGGTCATATTTGAAAGAGAATGGGATCCAGATAGGCTCACCACCTTGGAGAAAAAAAAAATCAACATTAAGGACAGACTTTAGCATTTCAGTCTGAGTTTTGCTTAGGTTAACATCTGATAATAAGCTTTACAAAAGATGATGCAGGAAATTAATGCATGACTTTTCTGTATCTAAAAATGCTAGTTCAAGAACAAATATTATTTAAAAAAATTTAAAAGCAAGGGATTTATTAAAGCCCTTCTAGTCAGTAGACAATAACTGTTAAAATGATTTTTAAAAAAATATGATTTCATGTACAGAACTATAGTTTTATGTAAACAGTGTCACTGTTTTTAGTAAGACATCTTTTTGCCTAGTGATACTCCAGTTCTTTTCTTAATAAAGCTTGATCTTAGGTCTGACAGTGATATTGTCTAAACACAGTCACTTGTCATTTTAACACTAAGTACAAAACAACCCTTTTGCTAAAGAACAGATGTTAAGAATTCTGTAGCAAGTTAACAGCCTGTTATGTGAAGTCTGTTCTTGCTATTTGGTTAAAAAGTCCAAGTCAAAAATGCACTTTTCTGTTTTGTTTAGTTGTTTGGTTTTTTTCCCACATTACATCAAAACAGACAAGTTTCCACTAACAGGCAGGTGAGAACTTTTCCTGGGGAACTCTGTCCAGAGCACCGATACAGAGCAGACTGCTTAATTATACCACAAAAGATTAAATATTGCTACTGGCTTACCTAAATGTTTGCTTTATACTAACCAAGACAACACAGTTTCTTTTGAAACTGCTGTTGTAATAATGTATATAGAATTACACAAGAATTGTGACAGTATTTTACCTCTCTAGCTACAACACAAAGCCCTGATTTTACAGTGCTATTTTCATAGAATCATAGAAATGTGTGTTGGAAANATGAGGTTCACCTGGGCCCACCTCTCCAGGTTGTCTAGGTGGTTTGAAGTCATTTACAAATGAGATTCGATTTTTTTTCTGTTAGCCGTTCTTCCTCCCTCTCACTAGGCACATGGACTAAATGCTGCAAATACTTGCACGTGAGAAGTCATCACTGATCAGCAATCCTCAAAACTCTACTCATATGGATGCAAATGTAACTGGACTGACTTTATGCAATTAATCACATGGTGAAATGATTGCAGGATATTGGCCATAGCTTTCTCTTTTGAAAAAAAACAGACATTACCCATTCTGTGAATGCAATTTTAGTGCTGTGAATGGTTTGCTTTTGTCCATCACTTCTGCCTATCTCCAAAAATCCCGAAGGATAAACTTAGTATATTCTGTAAGTGCTGCACTGGCTGTTCAGAAGCTCTTCAATTCCACAGGTTCCCAGAGCTCTGCCCCCTCTATTTGGTCTATCTTATTTTTGTGTGGGTACAGTAGTAGAGATATTTTCTATTTGTCCAATTAAAGCAGAACCTGAAGCCAACACCTCCTTTCCATAAACAGACCCACAAAATAACTGACAGCAAAAAACCTGAAGGCTACTGGGGACACGGGAAGGCCACAGCTCTCAGAGGCCTCCCACACTGACTGCCAGAGACATAGTGTGCTCTGCAATATCTGTGCATCATCAGAGACATCTGAGAGGACACAGAAAACAGAGACTAACAAAGCATAATAAAACATAGAAGGGAGCAAGACACTGGACATTGTTTTCTTGAACAATGTAGACAAAAAAGTCTCAGAACCAACCATTTGAACTGCTTAGGAAAGCTGACAGAGTAAAAACCATCCTGCATCTCTTCCAAGAACATGTGCTGCCTGGAGTTATCCTACCAGGGCACATGTCAGCAAGGTTGGTCCCAGCACCAGGAAATCAGTTCTTCTGATTAGGGGCTGAACTGGTTTATTGCAAATTTGGAAATGCAAAGCAAGCTCAACAGCTTTGTGGTATTATCATTCAGGTCTGTAATAAATCCTTGAATTTTTTCACTATCTGTAAGGGCTTGATGATCGGTACAGATGAGCTTAACATCTAGAGATGAGAAAACTGGTGTTCAAGTTATGCTCAGGCAACTAAGGACACAGATACAGAAGCAATATAGTTTAGTGCTTATCACTAAGCAATTGAAGCCGTGGTATCAGGCAAAAGATTGGCCAAAATAAAGTGCTTACTGTAACATAACTTTACAATAATTTTTTTCAGAGACCAGGATAAGGGGTCCTACAACAGAAAATGTTTTATGCATTAGCACAATAAATTACTACTTGTTCCTTCTTAAAACTGTAACTCAGACTATGTTAATATGCTTCTAACACCTATATTGTGACTGTTTTGCACAGGTTTTATACACTTCACAAAAGAAACAGCAGAATGAGACTTACCAGGTGGTCTGACGATGAGGAGGGGATTGTCTAGAAGAATGAAAGAAAAAAAAATTTCTTTATTCCAAAAGTCAGTTTATAATATGAAACACAGTGTCACTCAAGTGATTGTCAAGTTGCAAAGCAACTGCCTTTAGCTACATTGTAAAAGTGGGATTTACACATTTTGCCTATTTGCAGAGCTAATGAGGGCTTGTTATTCCACTGTTTTTCTCAGTTGATGTAACTTGCCACAGGATTGTATATTGGTTCTGATACTGCAAAAACTCCACTGAGATCAGTACCAAAGTTCAAAGCCAGCTCTGAAACACATTTCCTCTCCTCAGAAGGTTTTCAGAGCAGGACAGCTTCACCATATGCTTCTGAATATATAAGTCTAAGTTACACCTGCAGGCCTGCCTGCCAAAGGGAAACATAACCTACCTCTTCTATGCAAATACCAGTCTCAGACATCCAGCACGTTCAACACAGTTGCTCAGTGCTATTCAAAAATATGTGAAATTTTATCATTTTATAACATTATCATAGTTGTAGAATTTTTGCAGGGTCCCCTAGGCCATGCAGTGAGCACTGCTCACTACCTCAGGAGCTTATTCTCACTTGAAATACTCTCTTTTTAAAATAAAGAATGACAGAATATGTGTGGAGTAAGGATGACAAAATGTTTGACTGTCTTCATTACATTGCAGTTTCTGTCATGCAACTAGCCCTTATTGTACACAAAATAGCTGAAGAAAAAGCACAGTGCTTATCTTCCAACAGGGAAGAAAAAATCCAGGAAATTTTTACAGTTTGATGAAAGAGAACAACAGTTTTCCGTTCTCTTCAGTATGTTACCAGGGGTAAGACTGAACATTTCAAATAAGCTGTTTGATCCTACGATGTTATTCTTTATTGAATAATCCTATCAGCTCAAATCTTACAGTAGCACTAGAAAAGCACTCTGAACTAGCATCTTTTATCTCTTCTAACCAATTCCATCACTGTACCTATACCATCTGGCTCTAGATTTAGCAACTGCTTTTGTATTTGTGCCAGCTGGAAAGCACCTTTGGCCACATGACAAAAGATCAGTGCTGCAAATAAAACTTTAAACTTAGTGGATTTAACCTGTTAAATAAAGCTCAGAAGGTAGCTGATATGGGATGGAAAAACTAGGCACTCAGACCTATATCCTGGCTGCCAGCTAATCAGCAAAACTCCCTGAAAGATAGAGCAGAGAATCAGAATCATAGAATCATCTAGGTCAGAAAAGACCTTTAAGATAATTAAATACAATAATTAACCTAACACTGCCAAGTCCACCACTAAATCATGTCCCTCAGCACCACACCTACAGGTCTTTTAAATACCTCCAGGGATGGTGACTCCACCATCTCCATGGACATCCTGTTCCAGAGCTTGACAATCCTTTCAGGGAAAACATTTTTCCTAATATCCATCCCTTGGCTCAACTTGAGGCCATTTCCTCTTATCCTATTGCATGTTACATGGGTGAACAGACCAATCCCCACATCACTACAACATCCTGTCAGGTAGTTGTAGAGAGCCATAAGGTCTCCCCTGAGCCTCCTTTTCTCCAGGCTAAACAACCAAAGTTCCCTCAGCCACTCCTTCCAGCACCTCAATGTCCTTCTTGTAGTGAGGGGCCCAAAAATGAACACAGTATTTGGAGCGCGGCCTCACCAATGTTGAGTACAGGGGGATGATTGCTTCCCTAGTCCTGCTGGCCACACTATTTCTGATACAGGCCAGGATAGTATTTGCTTTCTTAGTCACCTGGACACACTGTCGTATTTTTCCAATGTTAAACATTATACTTGGATTTATACTTGAGTTTCTTTCTCCTTAAAGAAAAAAGTAACTGAATAGGTTATGCAGGACCACTTATCTTGCATTTTTATCTCCCTTCTGTGAAGACTCACTTCCATGGTTCTTAATGGACCTTCTGAAGCAAGCACTACAGGGTGAAGTCGAGCAAAGGCAGCAACTCCATAAACCCCATGTCATGAAAAGGGAAAAATTTATAAGAAACAAGAGTCTTCACTCAAAACTGAAAAATTTGTCCTTTATTATTCAGTGGAGTCACTGGCCTCTGGCTCAATGAGAGAAGAAAAAATGAGTAAAAGTAACTCATTTAATGTACTATATTTAGAAGGGGGTGTTGCTCTTGAATGCACTACTAGCCCTGTGAAAGAGCAGCTCGCCTTGTCAAAAAAAGAACAGAGAACTTTGCCCATCTGATTGAACAATTGTTTCCTATACTGCTTCCAGAGACAACTGCTTCCAACTGCTCAGATGTTCACAGTTAGGAAGCTAATTTACTAAATATTTGGTTAATCTATCAAAGACATTAAACTTCCCATTGCTTCTGTATTGTTGAACATTAGTACTCTTTTGTATTTTAAATTTAGCATCATGTTCCCCTGAAGCTCACTTTAATGTCACTTACATTTTCATAGTGGCATTAGGAGTGCATGTTATTTTCCTAGCTCTACTGAAAACAAATAATTAACCTAAAAAATAATAAATCTCAAAGCAGCAAGTTCAGGATAATCACCATTATTATTGTGCTGGCTTCAGTTACTGCCCTGCCATATCTGTTATTAGGAAATCAGCTTTGAGATTAAAATGAAAAGGAAAGCATACCGGATTCCGTGATAAATGAGACTGAAGAGCTAACAGGTCCATAACCAAAGGGATTCCTCGCTTGGACTTTAAAATAGTATCTGAAACAAAAGGAGGGAAAATAAGATTAAAATATTAATTCCACTGCAATGGTTAAATTATAAATAATACTAAAACATGGTAAGAATCAAACAAGCAGAATTCAACTGAGTTCAGGTGTCATTTGCATTAAAGGAAGTTGGATACTGAACGAGGTTATGAGCTGGCTGTTACATAAACATTTCTCCTTTTGCTCCCATGCATATTTTTGGATCATTTATTTATAGCATCCTCCTTCCAAAAAACACACACAAATACATCCACTTTATATGAAACAACCAATAGCAAAAGATGAAAAGAAAACGTTTCAAGGAAATGAAATTCTGCTCTCAGAAACAAGTTTAAATCAGATAAACTCCTACAAAAGCAGTGGTGTAAATTGCAAACTAAAGCTGGATCAGATTTATACAATATCAGAAGCTAAGCTTTTGACCTTTCTGTAAAAACTCTAGCAGCATTAAGATGAAAATAGTTAAGTAATATGAGAAAGCTTCCCATGTTGCCTTATGGATTCCCCCAAAGTATTTAAATCCCATGCTTAACTCGAAGCATGACTTGCCACTAGAACTCCATTCTTTGCTTGATAAAAGCAAAATTATCCTCACCCGTAGAGAATATGTGTAAGCACATTTTATTTCATTTCCAAATACAATGGTTTTTAGTTGATGCCTTTTCCCCCAGATTAATGTTTTCATCTTTCCCTTTTATCTTTGTATCCAGCCTAGCAGAAGCCAATTAGAATGGAAGATTACTGTAAAAATTCCCAGCACAGCATTTTTCAAGTGCCTGAGTTTTCCTTTCTTTTACTTGCTCAGTTTCATTCTTGTAAGGAAATCCCCCCCTAAATTACCGTGCCTCTATAATATCCACATAGCATTTGGAGCTTGATCTATCCTCTCATCCAAAAGCAGACATCTCCAAAAGCTCCATACATGACCCACATAACAAGTCCTCACATGCTGGGATGGTTGCCACTGAGCACTGGATCACCTTCTATGACAATGTCTCACACAAGTGGGAGGCAAGATGCTCCTCAGTAGGTGAAAGTGAGCCTGCCTCATCAGAAACATTAGGTTGCCCTTGGTGGCAAAGCTCTCCCCATCCTGAACAGAAACCTGACAGCGCTGCTCCCCTTGCATGGTCCACCCTGGGCCAAGACAGTGTGGTTCTTATCAAAGGCAGTCTGGTGTTGCTTGGAAGCTATTGCTTCCTGGCGCAGTTTATGCACCAAGCATGGATACCTTCCACATTAAAAACGTCCCTCCCCTTTTTTCCCATCTGTCCATAACAGGTGACAGTAGCCCTTGCAACATAAGAGTGTAATGTGGCTTAATGACACATAAGATGCACATGCTTTACAGCCTACTAAGCAGCAGGAAAATTCAACACAGTCTTGCTGCAGGAACTTTGCTGGTTTTAGTCTGCCACTCAATTTTTACCATGTGCACTTTCCTGTACCATCAGATATATCTGTTCCTCAAGGACATAGCCACAGAGTGGAGCCTGGATGTCTCTCTTGAACAGATCCTCTCTGGCCTAAGCACATATGAAACTATTCACAATGGTCACAAAGAGGACATGATTGAACCAGTCCTTTGTCAAAGTGAATACTTTGGCATAGGTGAATATCTTTTTTCATTAAAAGGAATGCTTTTTTTCATGCAAAGTGAAAACCTTTGCCAATTCTGTTGTGGGACACCTGCATCTATCTGCACCTCCTTCACTACTCACACCTTCTCTACCTGAATCAGGGCAGGGGCTGGCAACACAAGGCTGACCACAGGCATGGGGAACAGGGCAGTGATTCCTCATGCTGGCTCCCGAAATGGCCACAGCACAGCACCAAGCTGTACTGACTTAGTTCAGTGCTTGGTGTAACTACCACAGAAGAGCAGGAAAAAAAAACTTTTCCAGCCCATGTATTTTCCATAATGCTTCAAAGCATAGTGGCATCTATGGATACCTGACTTACAGTTTTGTATCCAGTATGTAATACGGGAGCTGATTACCTACGCAACCAGGGCAACTATGCACTCAGGTGTCCTGTTAGCTACACAGATGCCTGTCTGAGACATGATTGTTCCAAGTTGCCTGTCTGACTGTCTGGACAAAAGAGACATGAAGTTATGAGTACATTTTTCTTCACTAAATTGGAAAACTACTTCCTAAGCCTTTATATATACAAGAAGCCTCCAGTCATGCCAGAAAGACAGCCAGGTTTCATGACTTGCTGTCCCGTGATTTAAACATAAGTGATGCTATGATTGCTGCATTAAGACTGTCAATTAAATAATGCAGTCAGGATGTATTTCTTTCTCAGACATGACAAATAAAAAAGAAATTGCCAGAGCTTTTCTAGGTCCAGGCATCTGACATTTCCATTAGTCATAATCCTTCAGAATTTGCCAGGAAATCTCATATCCGTATAACTCAATGGTTCATCATATAAATACATGAACAAAAATTTGCACTTTGATTACATTTTGCTTAGGCAGAATTGCAATGAATTGTTACCAACAGGCACAGAAGAAGCACGACTGCAACAGATGCAATACTGTTCATTTTCAATGCAGACAAGAAAAAAAGCTTTTCTTCTTCCGAATAAACCTCCTTTGAGATTTTATATGCCACTTCTACTGACATGTCAAGAACGGAGTGAACTGTAATGGGGTAATGAATATGTAATATTTTTATTCATTTAGATTATATGACTAATCCTATCACCATACTTGTCACATGGAGCAAAATGATTTTCTGACTTAATTCAAGGAGTCTCCCTTCTGTTGGAATTTAACAGCTGGCACTCGCAGCCACAAAGTGAGACAAAAACTCAGCATTCTAATTAGGGAAGCATCTGTTTTTCAAAAAAAGCTATCCATAAAATCCTTTTTTCCAGCTTCTCCAAAGGCATGCCTGCATGGAACCCCAGACTTGAGCACTGTCCAGTGGCAGGCTGAAATTGCAGGATGCAAGTCAGCTGTGGTACACACAGTGACACCATGCACACATGCTGCAGGTAGCAAGGAAGGAACCATAGCACAGTGACCACACGCCAGACACAAGAACAGTGAGATGGCTGCTGCCAGACCTCCATCAGCACTGGGTGAGAGCCAGGATGGATGCGCAGAGGGTACACGCAGAGCAGGTGGCTGCTTTCCACTGGAGGGGAACCAGCATGCCTGAGCTGGTATCTGGGAGTGAGGGATGTGTGATGCTTGGGAAGGAAAGGGGATGAGCCCATGTGACAGCACCCTACAGACTCACCACCTAACAGGATTGGTGAATGTGGAGGAAAAGAGGCTGAGAGGGGGACAAACATGTTTCCTCACAAGAGCATCTGGAGAAGATAGCAGGGACTGAAACCCTTTGCATACAACTGCACCATCCTTCCAGAAGAAAAACATATAAATCAGCTGCCTGCAGGCTCACAGGTTAGTGTGAAGTGTCTCCCTCTGAAAATGGCCCAGCACTACATCTGTCATGAATATTTACAACAAATATTATATAAGACACCAGAGCTGAGCTGGATCAGTAGCTTCCTACACAGATGGTGTGAGGTACATGTGTGTCATACAGGTCTATTGCTTGCACAGGACAAGGGTTTCATTAGCTTATTACCTCTTTTGTGCTGTTCTAGTGATATATAGCAGCCATCTGTGGCTGATGCTGCTCGTTGGACATACTGTGGCTTTGCTTTAATAGAGGTTCAGAAAGGAAACAGAAATTTTTTGTGCATCTGGTGCCCAGAGCCAGAAGATCCAGGGTCTGTCTGCAGTTGTGAGCCTCGAGTAAACGTTTGAGAGCCTATGAAATGCTCTGTACAACACTGGAATTGGTAGCAAGCACCATGGGATCAAAATGTCCCTGAAGAGAACAAAAACCAAGTGGAGAGGGAAGAAGATTCAATGACGTATGGAGATACAGTGGCAAAGGACAGTATTTTAAATCACGAGACAATCTAGCCACTCCCATCAGGTGCTGACACAGCTTTCTTGCAGAAAGGCAGAAAAAAGCCTACCATGTTCAAGAAGGAGATTCAAATGCTTATGACAAAGTAATCCTTGTCATAATAAATGCTTGTGACTCCAGGAGACTGGATTTAGCGGTTGAGTAGATGCTGTGCAGCCCTTTGCATCAGTCATCTGTGATGGGTGAGTATTAATGTTAGGGAAGGGACATTGTCAAGACTGCTGTTTCTAAGACTAACTCTAAGGCTTACAGTAATTTTTGTGTTTACATTCACATCACAATGAAGCAGTTCCTGTACCCACTGAAGATGACCAGGGTTTGGAAAAAATGGAAAAAATTCCACTTCTCAAATGGAGGTTAGACCAGGACTCGGAAGAAAATTTATGACACGTGTTAAACACAGACTTCCGTTTTGTTTGTAAAACCTAAGCACTAGGCAGATGTTTTCCAGGATATGTTGACAGCTTCAAATCTCTGAGGCTGACTTCTGCCAAGATGCCAACCCATTTCTGATACACTGCACACACCACAAGAGTGCACCATCAATCGCCCCTCATGAGATGCCCAGCAGTCAATGGCATCTGCATACAGTAAATCTGACTTAATCAGAGATTTCTCACAAAATTCACTAACAATGCAAACGCAAAATTTTTAGACTAACTTCAGATTTCACACCATATTTTCTTAGTTAGGCATGGGGTCTTTTCCCAGTGGTTAGGGAGTTATTTTTAAGACAAAAAAAAGTATGCAATCAATTCAGTCTGTGGATCTGGAGAATGCAAATGAGATTGGCTGATACACATAATTTCTCTCCACCACAGACCCCACAAGAAGCCTTTATTGCCTCCACAGAGTGTACAACAGAGGTCAACGGATTAGACCATTCCTCAGTAAAATGCTGGGGAAATAATACGCTTAAAACAAACAGTGCTTGCTTGAATGTCCCTAATTTGAAACAGAACCTTAATATTCAACATGGGAACTACTAGGTTTATGGAGATGCAGGAACATATAACCTTGCTGGTCCTATAAAACAGCATTCAAATGCAGCCAAATTGTGACCTTCTGAAGCCTGGAATTAACAAAAATCTTAGCAGATGTATCATAGGTTGCCAGCTCAATACCCACCAACTCCCCTGCACTGAGTGTGGCTGGGACAGCAGCTGCAGGGTTCCTAGAGGCTTTCACTGCAACTGCTCTTTCTGGTGACCTGAAGCCCTTGGGATGCTGGGCATGAGAAGCAGAGAGCTATCACTCACTGGCTTTCAACATTGCCCTTGGAGCAGAAGAAAATTGAGACTTGACTGAAAGACAGTGAAGAGGTGAGGAACTGCAGTTGGAAGGTGCAAATGGCAGAGAAACAAGAGATGGAGAAGCCGCTGGGGCACACAGGCAATGCTTCTCTGGCTTGCCGCGGGGACAGAGTGAGTGTGGAGGAGCAAAAACTAGTTAAGATGAAAAGGTCTGAAGACATATAGGAGTCTGCAATGGGGAGGCAGAAACTGGGAGTAGTAGCAGGAGAAGAGAGATTTAAGGAAAGAGCATCCTCAAGTCCCAAAGATGTGGTCATCAGGCAGGAAAGTCTGCACCTGCTTCCCTCACTATCTAGCAACAGAGTTCAGGAGATCTCAGACTTCCTCGATCTTGTTATAACAGGTGAAACCCACAGATGAACTGTGCCACATACCTCCCTCCATACATTTGTAACAAGGATGCTTTATAACAAGGTTAGTAGCAAATGCAGAGCATACAATTGTAGCTCTCTGCTGTGCAAGTAATCTTTCTTTAACACACCATGAAGGTGTACTAAAGGACTTGCACTGAGGTTTAGATTAATCTTCAGAAGAGCTTGCCATTTTTAACCCCTTGGATATGCAAGAAAGAGCCTCCTGAAGCATGTGACTGACAGCACTGTAGGTTGAATAGGAGAGGATAAGATGGCACAAAGTTTTACCTGTAACATCCTATTTCTATTTTTTAACTCTTTGGGTGTCCTGCATGTGCTTATCCTGCCTCTCCATACACCTTTTGCTTGCTGATTTCCTGGATCTTTGACACTGCAAGCATGCTTTAGTGGATATGTCCCTGGTGTACCTGCCTAAGAAACTAACTGCGGCTGAAGTTGCTCTGGTGCTGGCTCTCCCAAGTAGATGCCGTGTCCTCAGAATTCTTTGGTTGGAGGGAAAGCTCCAGGGAGAAGACAGGGGAGCACTACCCTCTTCTTAACACATACTGTGATTTTTTGGTGCTTGGATGTTTCAAGGCCAGCAGGAACAGCTGAAGGGGCAAGGAGTGTGTGAGTCTATGCTAAAGTCACAGCTATGTGGAGAAGCACTGTAATGTGGTCAGAAAAAATAAGCCAGCTGACATTTGAGACCCAAATACTACACTGCACTGATTTTTCATGATTTATTTATTTTATCTTTTTTACTATTTAGTCTGTTGGGATTTTAGATTAAGGCCATGCTCAAACAGTTATCTTTTTTTCTAGGTTAAGGTTCTCAACCAACTGCTTTTAAACTCCAGAACCTCCCATTTGTCTACAAATCTTGGAAAGAAATGATACTTTACATGACACTGTTTTTATCTTCTGTGTTGCCCTGGCACAAACCCTATGTGCCTGTCATAGGAATGGATGCTCTGATATGTAGCTTGTCATCAGGTGAGGCATGCTGGTGGTCCCAGTGCATCTCCCACATTACCAAATATGTGAGCAACACCTGCTACCAGTGTCTACGAGACTGTAGACATCCGCACATAAAGAGCACTCAACTAGGCCAAGACAGCACCAAAAAGTATTTCAGACTCAGACTTTGAGAGAAAACTATGAGAAAGAATGAGCATCTGTCAAAAGAAGTTATTTTAATGTAGTGCCTTTGCAGCCATTCACTTCCCACTCAATTACCAGGAATAGTTCCAAGATCACACAAAGCATGCATTGTTGTTCTGCCATTTCAGTGAGATTTTTTGCAAGATAAAGACCTAAAGCTCCTGCCAAACTGCCTTCTGAGCAACTCCCATGGCCTCGTTACATACCACCAAGCACAACTCATGTGCACAGACAGCAAAAACAGACCAGAGGTGACACTTCTCCCCACCAGCCATTAGGTACCAAATCTCAGCCACGCCAGTATGCAGGAATGGCCACATCACATCACACCAAGGGTATACTTTCAGTTATGCATACGACTAGAAATTGCATTTTTTAAATTATTTTTGCTGTCAGAATGAATAAAATCTAGATCAGATGTAAACATTCATACGAAGGCCAAGAAAAAGGATTGACAACTCTCAAAATTTATTCTACTTCTCTAACAGAATTGAAAAAGAGTGGAACAAATCCTTACCGTGTGTTTGGCTTCAGGTTCTCAATAGGCAAATGAGTAGTCCCTGCAGTCCTGGTTGACCATTTATTCTTTAAAAAGTCATCATAGGAGGCACTGTAAACCAGATAGCCTGTAAACAGGAAAAACAAATAGTTGTGAGGAGTCAAAATAAATTTTAAATAAATTATATACCTAGGCATCATGGTAGATTTTATGGGTTAAAAGGATTGGAAGCATCTTTGAATATGAAAGTGATTTGATACCTAAGTCTCCTGGAAAATCCCATGCTACAATTTCCTGTCATTATCTAATAGTGATGGAGCATTACATCAGAGGATGGTACCCAGGTGTGAATTCTGATTTAAAACATAGTGAAGGCAAAAGAATGTCAGAGGCAATCCATTCACTGTTTTAAATGATACACCGACTGTGCAGAAACTAGTTTAGTTACAAGTACCAGGGTTGGGGTTTTTTTGAAAGAAAAAAAAAGTTACGCAAACTGCACTTGGTAAGATACTGGATCATCAGTCCCGAAGAATGCTTGAAGAATGAAGCGCTGTGGGACAGACACCATATAGCCTGTTCAAGTGCCACTTTCTCCCTTCCCAACCATTATCACTGCTTCAGCTCCACTACCTCCCACACCTCTCCCATGACTGTCAGCTGCAGAGCTGTTTGAGGCTCCTCAAAACCTGGATGATAGCACCAAAGCTGTGGCCTTTTCCAATGCTTACTTCAGATCTTTGGGGTCCACTGACAAACAGCGGTTATTAATTGAAATAATAATCTGAAATATTTTGGTTATTTAGTGCTTTTCCAGCAACTTTTGAGAGTCATTCTTGAAGTCAGTTGCACTTCTCTCTGGCTCTCAAAAGGTCTAAAGACATTAAAGGACGTCTAATTTAATACACTTGTTTAACATATTCCTCATCCCTGAACCTTGCTTGTCAGACTTACATTTGACAGAGATTTCAGTAAAAAAAAAAGGTAAACATAGCTTGGGCCACAGACTCCACTGGAGATAATTAATTCTAATACATAATTTTCCTACCCAAAAAGTGAACTAGATCACCAAGCCAGAAGCCCCTCTAGAGACAGACTGCTCCTGTAGCTATGCTCACAGCCAGGCAGGACCCAGACCAGCTCCAGCTATGCAGTCACCTTTGCTCAGAGTGGACTGAAGCCATGTGTGAAAGACGCTCCAAAGTCAGACTGAGGAGGTGTCTTGTTGTGGAGCTGAGGGCACTACCTGAGGGCAGAAGTGTTCAGCCGAACAAAGTGACATCACAACTACCGTTCAGGTAAGAAGCAGTGCCTTCAGAGCCACTGGCACAAAATCGGTGTCCAAATCTTCAGATAACTGGACCAACAAAGGCTGGTCAGTCTGGCACTGAGGGGTGACAAAGGGACCCTTCTTGTTTCTCAGAAAGCAGTTCACATCCCTTAGAAAACAGCACAGTGGAACTTAATGAATCATTGCCTTAGTTTAAGGTAAAAACAGTCATTTAAGGAAACCTTCCCCACTACCCCATCAGGAGAGCAACCCTCAGAAGAGTACCTGTTACCATGTCTCCTCGAGCAGGTTTGGCCCAGTCTACGATGACAAAGGAGTGACAGCCTTCAACTGCCACAACGGTGATGTTGTGAGGGGCTTTCAGGGGATGCATATCTTTCTCTCTGAGGTCATTAGGGATGATTTCATCAAGGCTCTCCACTTGGAAGTGCTCCAGGGCCTCTGTCAAGGAGCAGGGGGCTGATGAATCTTTATTCAGATAGGTCACATAAGGAGCTGGAAGAGACAGGGAAGGGTATGCTTTGTTAGCCATTTGGAGGTACCAGAGAGTAGCACACTGGCTGGCAATTTTCTGAAAAGAAGAGAGTCAAGTTTTGTGAGACATTTTTAAATTTCTACCCTTCCAGCCTAGAGACATTTCGCTGCTGCCAGAAAAGCAGGGCTTGCACTCAGTTTGATCAATGAGCAGGGAGAATGGGATGACAATATCCAGGACTACCCCACACTCACAACAGTACCCATTTATACAAAGACAGAAGCACCATCTTTGCTACAAGAGGCAGATGGGACCAGTCTCGCTGCGTGACCTCCAGCTGCTCTGGAAGATGAGGTGAAAATGTCACCCCAACCCTCTGCCTTTCCACACACTGGAACAGATCCCTGCCAGGGCCTTAGATCATCTAAGACTTTATGGGTCTAAGCGGTTGGTTCTTACACAAATATCCTGGAGCTGGAGTGAAACAACAGAGGGACCAAGAATAGTAATTCCAACAGAGGGACAAAGAATAGTAATTCCAAGGTGAAGTCTGATCGGGATAAATGAAAAGATTATTATTGTGGTCCCCTGGGTACTAAGGGATCAGGAGTCATGAGTCTGTACCTTCCAGACGTGTGCTCCCAACCTATAACTTCTATTTTTAAAAGCTTTATACTGGCTGGAATTGCACTTCAGTTCAGGAAAAGACTAAAACATCCTTTTATTGCTTCAAAAGTC
Source organism: Chloroceryle aenea (assembly GCA_013399075.1). Taxonomy (NCBI): domain Eukaryota; kingdom Metazoa; phylum Chordata; class Aves; order Coraciiformes; family Cerylidae; genus Chloroceryle; species Chloroceryle aenea. The sequence continues at coordinate 61,327 of VWZY01013003.1, read as the reverse complement.
ACTTTAACATTCAAAGTAAGGACTATTAAAACGTGCTTTGGAAATGTTTATTCAGTTGCAATAATACAATGCGTTGAAAGGGAAATACTATTCCCCTAGTGACTTGAAATGATCACAAACCAATATTTCTTGGTTTATCTTATTGGATTTCATGCCCTAAAGGTTTTTTTCCAGATCTTGCAATGAAGTTAATTTTACCCTCTCCAGCTAAATGAATCAAGAAGTACTGTCAGTGAGAGAGTTGAAGAGAAACATCATGAAATTGTTTGGACAGGGAAACTGAAGATGCACTGGGAAAAGTCTTGGCATATATAAAAACAAATCTTTTACTCCAGCATCAAAACTCCACTCTAAGCCACGTGAAGCTTGTGGATATTGGAAGGGAAGGCAAGACATGAGTCAAAGCTCGATCCCCTGAATTCCCATCTGAAATGCCAGGTGAGCCAGCAGCTGACCCAACCTCAGTTCAAATGCCAGAGGTTTGTAAAGGGCTGTGGTGTGTCTCCAGTTTGGGGTGGAGGCTGGAATGCAGTGCTCTACCACCTCCAAATCCCTCAAGTCTGGGATCTGGTGCTTCTCTGACAAAGAATCAGAGCACCTCTCAAGTTGGAGCTGTGACACCCACCAACACACCTGAATGGCTCACATAAAAGAGCCAGCCTCATGGCTCATGTCAATGTACTGCAAGCTCCTTCAAGAAGTTCCTTCTACAGAGTAAAGGTACAAAAAGCAAAGTCAAATTTATCACTACTGGTTTTCATTTTTGAAAAGTTTATATCCAAAATACCATTAATTCCTTGACTTTGAAGCACACCTTTGACATACATGCTTGTGCAAGGTGGGTGAAATCACTGGGGTTGCATGAGTCACTGAAAAAGAATTAGCTCCCCCAGAGGACGAGTCATACCTATATGGAGACTTGCACTGATTGAACTATTGGTGTGACCTCAGTAGCTGAGCTGAACTCAGCTCCAGAGTAGACATTCTTGTTCTCTTTCTGACTTCAGCTAAACGAAACACAATGCAAAATACAAAGCAGTGCATTTACACTGAAAGAGCACAAAGAGGTTTGTGCTGCTTCAACAAAGTTGGGGTGGGTCCACATGCAAGCACTGAAGCTATGAACAAGTACTGCTGTTTGGGTTTCCCAGGTGGCAGTCCTTAAAAGGACCACACACTAATCTGTTGGATGCGTTTGTGCAATGATCTCAGCTTAAGGGCTGACCTTTCTAGAACAAGAATTCTTTGCAGCAAAAGTAGTAAGCTACATAAACCAAAGGATGTCCTTACCAGTGAACCGTTTCTTCCCAGCCATATCATATTCTGACACAGGGCCGGTGCCAACAACACTAGTCTCTGGATAGACAACTTCCAATTCTGTTGTTGTAGAAGCAGTGGTGGTAGTAACAGTGGTTGTGGTTGGTGGCAAAGTACTCTCAAAAAACTCATAGTCTTCAGAGGGAACATAAGATGAAAATGTTAGCTTGCTTCATTTTATTTTGGCTTAAATATGAGAAAGGAAACATTCCTGTCACCAGCCACAGTCCCAAAGACGAGCCACACACCCTGCCCTAGCTGCTGCACCCTCCTTACAGGCCTCTAAGTCAGGGTTGGTCACACCTCAGCCTTACAAGTGTTTCTACAAAACTCATGGACAGCAAGCACAAAGTCTTTGCTTTAGAATACTAGTATTGCTGCTGATTTAGACCTTGCTCTCACGGGTAAAAAGGATGACAAACCAATATATTCATCCAGTGATATCCTGAACACATTTCATCTGTCACCTCTCCTCACTGTTTGACGAAGTTTACATTCACTAATCTGCCCCCTTGAATCCAATTCCAAAGAAAGAAGACAAGGCAAAAAACAACCCCAATCAAGTCACTTGCAACAGACTTTTAGAGTTAAATGGTACCATCATCATATATCATGTATGCCTCTGGAGTTGCTGTCACACCTGAATCCAGTCCTGAGAACGTATCTATTGAAGGAGAAATAAAAATATGCTGTAAGAATTCAATTATCTCGTCTCTACCCTCCTAGTAAAATACTTCTGGAATAAAGTTTTTAAAATATAAATCTTTAGCCAGGTGATTTGTAAAGAAACAAAATAACTGCTTAGTTTCTAGATAACAGTGACAGTCTGCTCTCATATTTACAATAACAGATGAGTACCTAACTGCAGTCGCCAGGAGTTTTTCTGGGGGAAAATGGGTTCAGAGCTGCTACTCAAAACTGGGAGGACACACCTTCCAGGAGCTCTGCTTTAGGTCACAGCAGCTCTGGAGCAAAAGCAGGCTGCCAGCAACTACATAATGCTCAGGTCAGGATTTGACAATGTTTTGTAGGCTCAGGAGGAAAAAAAGTTAGACATTTATATCCCAAAAAACAACACAGTATTTCAAACAAACTGAAAACTTATCTTCAAATATTTCTGCAGACAAATAAAAATTGAACAACGCAAAGAGACACAAAATTTACAGATTGTGTCTATGGTAGCAAATATAATGCAGCCTAAAAGGAATGGATTTGTAAAATGAAGTAAATGGTGCTGGATTTTCCAGGGTTTTACTTTGCACTAGCTCTAGTCTGATCCTGTGGACTGAATGTTTATTACAGGCTGGGGCACATATGTGTCATCCTGAAGCACTGCTTCTGCTTTAGTTTCATCCAACAGGAATTCAGTTTGTGCACACTGAGATCAGCTATTGATGCAAACCAAAGCATAACGAGAACATTGTGAGGTGCACATCAAATCACTCTCCTGATCCACCTCAAAAACCAATGCAAATGCACCCACAGACTTCACAATACCTATCCCTATGTATTATATCAGTATTTCTCCAGGTCATGTATCCAGCACCAAATACAACAGTCATTGGGTACCTTATCTTATGAATCCCTGAGGCTTGCCTGGGCACTCTGAGAAATGCATTTCTTCATGTTATTCAGAGAAGATGAAGAGCACACAAAGCTCACATTAGCCATGAAAAGCAACACACACAAAACAAAAGCACTGTGCGGGAACCCACTGGGGGCACAAACAGACATCTTCAGTGAAATGCTGGGCCTGGGGAGAGGTCAGTGTGTGGACAAAACCAAGAGAAATACAGCTTTGACCTCACAGAAACTTTGATACTACATAGAAACCGGTAATGTGCCTGTACGCTTGATATGAAAGCAACAATGTTATTTTTACTAAACAATGTCAAACTTCATCTGCCAATATCTAATAGTTCACAAATGTAATCTGAATGATATATTTTCATTGTGCAGTTCCATTTTTTTTTTTAACTTAGAACCAACGCTTATTATACAAGACTGATGTTTTCCTAGTATAATAAGTTTCTTTTAAACACAAACTAGTGATGTTAATGCCAAATAAGCTTTGAAAACACAGGAAATGGGTTAGTTCTTGTTAGACTTTCATATGGAAAAATCCAACATTTTCACATGGTAAACTTCTGCAGTCACTCTTCAGGAGATCATCCATTTGGAAGCCACTTGACTTCTCTGAGAGTACATGAACTTACCGTAGACTACATCAAAGTAAACAAGAGGCTTAGATGTGCACAAATTTGAAGCTATTCATGGGCAGATTTCAACTCATTCACAACTATTTGCTAATCAGCCTTTGGCTATGTACAACCCAGCAAAAATAAATTTTATTTTCTGGTTTTGTAGTTTTTCAATCTCTTCTACTTCTCTGTCTATGCTTCTTTAGCATTAGCTGTGGCATGGTGACAACAGGGGTACTTCCCAAAAGACCTCTCACTTTTCTGTACATACAACAGCTGCAGTTCTCCAACCTGCTCCATCATCCTTCGCTGCATCTCTCCAGTGAACTCTGCCTGTACCAAATGAGACTTTCTATGGCCACTTGCCATAGTCCTTTGGCATCTGTAAGGACAGTGGACTGAGGAAACATCATTTGATTTTATCACATGTAATATGTGGTTAAGGCTCCACTCTTTTTTCCTTGTGAGATCATGAAAAAATCTATCTGATTTCACTGACAAATTGTACTTGTGTGACTAAACTCCTTTTTGAAAGTTAAAGACTGCTGAATCTAGTTGCTGAAATGTTGGCAATAAATTCTGCTGGTTTGAGCAAAATTCCTGCCAGAGAGTAAGTGAATTTGCCAAAGCTGAAGTAGAATATTTGGCAGTGGGGTTTGGCACTTGCACCACCAGGCTGTTTGTGAGTAAAGCACTGAACAACAAACATCAAGCTCTGGCAGAGAAAGAACTTCATTAAATGAGCTCAAGTATTTTCCAGACTCAGATTAAAGGGAAAGACAAGATAAAAATATGATTTGGAAATGGTCACGGGAAAACAGCATTAAATGTTGTGATGGTTCTAGTGGTTGTTTATCCCTCTTGAAACAGACATTGCACTTGTTAAACAAAACAAGCTATCATTAAATAAATAACATGAAGATGATTTCTTTTCACACAAGTTCCTTTGTGGAACAGGTAGGTTGTTCTTCTGCATTTGTCACCGGGAGGCAAAAAAAAATAAAACAGAGAAAATAAAAGAAATCCTACATAATTACTCTTCAAATAAATTTTCATAATTGCCAGGTAGGGAATAATACTGCTCAAGCTATAGCAGGTAAGAAGTAGAAATCCAGCACTATCTTATTTTTTCAGTCTTCCACTCCGATGTGTTTCCAGACATACTGTCAAAATGCCAGACAGTTTAAGAGTGACTTATGGGCTGTTCTCACTGAACATGTAACCTGTGTAAAAAACGCCTGTAGCAAAGTTCAAGGATTCAGCAAGCCCATCTGGTAAAGGGCAAAAAAATCCAAGCAGAATGTTTTAAATTCTCATGAAATTACATGAAAATTCCCCAGCACACAACTCTGCTAAAAATAATATTGCAAAGCTTTTTGTTATTCAGCTTCTGAAACCTATACTCAATTAACCCCAGCCATATTTCATGAACTCTTACTGTTCTTATAATATGTAATCTCAGAAGAGGGCTTAAGGTATCAAACAGCACAGGCCAAGGAAAGAAAACATTACAGGATATAAGCAATATTTAAGGTAAGCAAAAGGAGCTTGTGGGAGTGGGAAAGACTCCAATTCTGCCAAAAATCACAGTCCTCTTTAGGCAACTTTGAATGTATCAGGGTGACCATATATAACATATTTGTTACACTTTTGTAAATACACTTAAACAATGACAGCATGAAAGGGAAAAGCAAAAATCTTCAAAGAAATATTTCATTATGCTAATTTCTGTATATGTTTGTGTGTGTATAGGTCGATGCATATGTACATACGCAATTCTATAAATACAATCTTTCAAACATAAGGCTTTTAGGTAAATATTAGCACTCTAAATATTCAATTTCACCTGTACAATGCATTAACATCTCTAACTCATTTCTTACCTAGGGTGGTTGGTAAGGGAATTTTCAGACTTCTGAGATCCTTTCCGAAGATAGAATTCTTAGCTTCACTGTGAGTTGCTGAAGCCCTATCTTTCCACATGACTGCAATCTTCAAAGCAATAATACAGCTTCCTAGGCCATGGTTACATGACCTACTTGTAAATCTACATTGGCCCAGAGATACAGGTATACAGGGGAAAAGCAAGGGAGGGTTCATTACCTCCTGGCTACTGAAGTTGGCAGATGTCTGACTGCCAACTCATTGTTTAGGTTGTGGCCATGCTGCCGATGCCCTTTTGTAGACCGAATTGATGTTTATCTACAAATGGAAAGGTTGAAGACTACCACGGTGCTCCCTGATCTGGTTTTGAAAAATAAGCAGCTAAGTGGTTTGCAATGCAACATTCATGTGATGAAAGGGTAAAACTTGGTAGGAACAGGCTCAACACTCAAAAACTCTAGTGCATTTATATTTGTTTACCTTGGTTTCAGTTTAGCACCACCTCCTAAGCTTGTATAACTGCATCAGAGAAGTAACAACGTGCACCAGCACTGTTTTGTATTTTCAGTTGAGAAAGAAATCAGTGTACAACTCTCCACCTTATCTATGCAGAGCCAGGGTTGCCTTTCACCAGCTTCACTTGTGCTGTGCTACATTCTGGCTAGGCAATCTCTATCTCCAAGGGCTGGCAAGAGAACAAGAATCTCTCTTTACAAAAGCTGTTTCCAACATGGCTCAAAAGTGAGATTTTTCAGAATTTGTTGTGAGAAATGAACAAAAATAGACAAAATGTATAGTGTCTTCAGGTCTTTTCCTGGCCTGAACTGGAAGAGAACTTCCTTATATGTGAGTGCTTTGACCACAAAACTACTGCTTATACTTGTGCTTATGTGCATAAATATATGTGACAAGACTGGATCCAACACAAGGTATGAATTTTGCTGAAATCAACATATTTCTACAAAAAGAATCAGCTTTGGGGAAAGCTGACATTTTCCAACAAAAAACATTGAACACCTAAACCCTTCTTCAGCTGCTCTAACCTCAGTTCCTACCTTATCACAAGGCCCAAAATCTTCAGAGTCAGATTCCTGTACAAACAGCACAACCAAAGAAGCACCAAAGTTAATTACCTTCTGGATTGCATTCTGGCAGCCCATCAAAACCCAACAGCAAGTTGCCCTCATCATCATACTGTCCATAGGTGCCTGGAGGACAGGTTGAGGGTGGTTTCTCATTGGGTGGTTCAGGTGTGGTTGGTTCAGGAGTGGTGGTGGTAGTGGTAGCAACAGTTGTTGTAGTGGTTGTAGTAGTTGTTGTAGTTGTTGGGGGTGTTGTTGTAGTAGTAGTTGAGGGAGTGGTTGTTTTCTTAATCATTTCAAGACCAATCAGAGGTTTCCCTCCAAGGCTTATTATTGGTTTATCTTGTGCACTCGCTACAGGTTTACTAAATCTGCCATGTCCAAATAAAGGTAATCCATCAGGACTCACCATTGGGGCACCCTTTTCATCTAGAAGAGAAAAACAAACCTAAGAAATCTCACCATTAATCTTTTTCAGGCTTATAGCATAATATTTATCAACAGAGACAGCACAAGAGCACTGAAAGTATAATTATAGCCTCTAGTAACTAAGCTAACAGAGAAGAAGGTTGTTATCTAGAAAAGCCATGGCTAAGGATGCTGGAAAATGGTTCAGAAGAACTTCAGATAAACCACATCAGTCTTCACTTTTATCAGCTATTTGATAAATATTTCTTGAGAAAAATGCAGGGAGGTTTCACTTCAGAATCACAACGTGCAGACAGTGCCTGCATTTAATCTAAATCAGGCTTGGAACTAACTGCTGGTGAAAGGTATAATGAATCCATATTCTGCTCCCTAATGTCAAACATGTGCAAGGAAAAACTGTGATGAGCTGGTGAGATGCTGTCACTGCAGATAAACTTCTGTGTCAAATTCTAGATGCTGCAAATATTCATGGTAAACAGTTCAACAGCAGGCACTGAATTTACATTCAAGAAATCTATATGAGTGTACTGATATGAAAACAGCAGTGTTTTCCCAGATCACGTACCCTTTTTTTTACTATTTGTGGTCTGTTTTAGAAGAAAAAAAAATAATCACAAATGTATGGCTGGTACAGTGATAGAGGTGGGGAATATTTATTTCTATGTATATAAAGATACAAGCAAGTGTAAATCAAGTGTAAATCCTTATTCTGGCTCAGTTCTGCAGCTGTTTGTAATGGTGACATGGACTTGGTTGCCACTTGTTGCCTTGTACTTTGGAGCCCCACAGGATGACCCAAAGCCTCCCCAGGTCCTGCAATGTGCTGACTGCCTAATGGAGACCTGAGGTACAAGCAATTCCAAATGGCTTTCATGGGATCTGGGGGTGCCCAAAGCTCTCAACAGCTCAAAGACATGCACCATGTGCACAAAACCTAGATTTTTTTCTTTAAGAAGGAAGCTGTTACTTACCCACAATTGTGCGTCCATCCCCTCCTAGTTTCACTCGGAGAGGATTGCCTTGGGAATCTTGGAGGTATTTTCCTTCAACATTTAACACTAGCCCTCGATCAAGATCTACAATCTAAAAACAATAGATGAACCCAAGTTTAGCTTACACAAATGGAGGAGAAATGACATTTCACAGCTGAGGAAATTCAGATACTAAGTGTGATGTTCAGGAGTAGCTACAACACCCATAGATATATAAAAGTGATTCACTAATTTTATAGTAATCACTAAAAAAATCACTGCTGAAAAAAATTAAATCCCCAGGAGCTGGACTCCAAAGTTGCACAACAACCATATTCCTATCATCTACTGTAGCTCTCACGTGCAAGGAAGCTAATCCCTTGATTTTCTTGGGCTGTGCAACTCCTAAGGAGGTTTCCTGTAATACCAACTTGAGTACAACTCTGAGACCTTTTGAAGATGGGACTTAAAAATATGTCTACTAATCAAAGAAAAAGGAAAAAAATATATTATTTAATTTAGATTGAAACAGCAGTGAAAACAAAGTAACTAAGATTTTAATTGGGGTAGGAGACTGAAGAAAAGCCTCTGTCTCATAAAACAAATCTGTCTGTGATCTTGGGTTGAACTAAAGAGATAGCTGCAGTTAAAATCCAGTTCTCACTGTTCTTTCAACCCAAAATAGCTGAACTGTATGCAGCTTTAATGTGAGGTAACAGACATTGAGGCACAGAACACAAAAATGCAAAAGGTGTTGAGTGCTGGGAGGAAACTGGGAAGAGGATGTGAGCAGGAGTTGCAGGTTGGCAAGACAGACTTACATTTGGTGTTGGGAAAAAGACTGTAGAAGGAAGGAGAGCAGATCACAAGACCAGTCTCTGAAGCACTCCAGGCCCCAGATGTTGACATAGATCCTCTTGCCTTACAACATGTTCATCCTGCTTGCAGTAATGCCCTCCTCTTGTGGGGTAGAGAGATGCCCCACGGCCTCCCAAGGACGTTTCTAGTCCACTTTCAGGTGTCTATTTAAAAGGCTTTGGACATACTTTTCAAAATGCCTCCCTCGAACGTGACATGCTGGATGCATGTTTTCATGTTCTTCTAATGCAAAGAAGTGGCTGTTACGCATCAATGACGTATGTGAGCAGCTCTGCTGATGCCAGGGAGGCTGATCATAGTCTCCTCCTGCTGAACATTTGGGCAAACACGCAGGAAACAGCAGTTCCTTCCCTTGCATTGGTTGGTTATAAACTCACTGGTAAGGATTTTAAAAGACAAGGTCTGGGCAGGTAGGCACTTCATGGGGCTCTCCTATCAAGGGCATCTGAGCTCTTCTGAAAATACCACTGGGATGAATGACAAAATGCGTAAAGATACCTCTGTGCATTTAATGCATTGCGAAGCTTACAGAGTAACTTCACATTTCAATACTCTTGTTCACAAGCTTCTCTCTGGAGTGTAAGTCTGGGAGAAGCACTGCTGAATATGTCTTTCACACCAGCTGTCCTGGGTAAACCCCACTCACACTGCATGGCAGACAAACCCTGAGTCTCTTGGAAGTGTGAAGTTCCACTGACTTTAAGGAAAAAATGTTACACTGCACTTATGGGAGCCATGTTATAGCTGAAAATTCAAGCCATCAGGCTCTCTATATATATTTAAAATGTTCAAATTATGAAATGCAGATTTTGTCATTAGATTTCAATGGAACAGTAACAACTAGATCGCTGAGTACTACCTCACATTGCAATTGACTGAGGAAACTGTTCTCTCTTAATGAAGATATAAGTAAAAGGCCACAACATCTTGAATTTGGTAAGAAGGTCACCCTACCCACTTTGTTCCTTGAGGGCCATTGATTACTCTCTGTCCATTTGGTTTTCCATTATTACCAGGTATTACTTTTCCATTTCCATTTTTTGTTGTAAGATTAGGTCTGCCATTGTAACCTGAAACAGAGAAGAAAAGATGCTATCCTGAAGAAGGCTGTGCAATCTACAAACCACATTTTTAAATGCAAAGAAAGGCATTTTCTGACCGATCTGGACATCAATTAGAGCAGACAGAGACCTCATGACACCCGGTAAACAAGGCATTTCACTTCTGCTTGAACAACTGTTTTGACACCATCAGATTCACACAGCTGACACAAGCATCTGAAAAAGTTTCTTCTGAAGTGGTTAAATACTCACAGTTTGCTTCTAAACATGATTTGCTAACTAAACATGGTAATGTTTAGCTTGTCTCTTTATTCCCTGTTGGTTTTTTTAAGGAATCAGGACAACATTTCCAGATGGCACTATAGCCATTAAAAAGTTTGAGATCTTTGTAAACATTTGAGGAGTGGAATGAGAGAAGAAATCATTATTAAACACAACCACTTGTTAATTCCATCCTTATACAAAGCTGTAGCGATGAACTAAAAAGACAGGGGATGGGAACTACCTACACTATATTTTTAACCTGTAAAAGGAAAGACTTTCATTCTTGAGCTGAAAACACTCCTGAACAGAGGCACACTCAGCTCAAGGTGTAGAAACAGTGAACTGAGCTGAAGGTCTCCCAGCTGAGAAAAGGCTTCAGTTTCCACATCTTAGCTCAGAGACTTGCTTCCAAAAAAAAAAAAAAGAAAATATATACATACATTAACTGAAAAAAAAAAATATTAACTGAACACTCCTTGACTATTAACTTACCAATTGCATGACTATCAGTAAGCTGGTATACAACCTCCATAGAGAAATCTGTTATTCTTTCATGCCACGTGTCTCATCCTCCATGGTATTATTTAAGGTCCACTCTCATATTAAACCCATGCAAGCTGATGAACCTCTACATAACACTGAGTCTGACTAAGTCACAGTAAATACAATAGCCTAGCTGTATGGTCTTCACTGTACAACAGTGAGGCCACACTGAACAAAACATTCTTATCTATATATAGCATAGAAAGCATTTACTAGAACACTTAAGTTACTCAATACAATTTTGGATGTCCATGCATTTGAGTCAGAAAAACATTTGTACATAGCAAAGTCACTGAGACTGTCTGGGATTCTGAATAGGTGAAACTGGAAATCAACAGGTGACACACCTTGATGTGTTGTGGACCTTCTGCACCACTATCCAGGATCAGCAGACATTCTGGCAGAAAGCAAGCCTCTAACATTTGGGGTAAATCACAGCCATAAAAGTATTAGAAGGCCTGATTGTGATGTGACAAGTCCTCAACAAGGAATGTGCACCTCTGAGCTGTCACTTAGGAAAAAGTGGCACGTGGCTTAAAAATTAATTGAAGAAAACACAGAATGACAGGACAGCATGAGGAAACACCCACTGACTAGGTGTGGGCAGGGTAGTACTATATAACCTCTAAAAGCCTTTTTGCAATGCATATGAAGAAAAGCAACATACTTGAGAGGTTACCATATTCTGAATACAAATGTGCTTTCAGTGAACTTAAGTGGATTCACTTCTCCACAAGGAACATAGTCCTTTTCCCCATTTAGTACCTATCTCTGTCATGTCCTCTGTCGATCATGGGATCCTGTGCAGATCAGACCACGGGACCAAAGGTCTGGGGCACTACATTACACCAGCTAGGCAATGTGCTCAAGAACTTGCCTCCCTGAGAACCACCAAAATAAAAAGTAATACATTATACTAAATAACTGAACTGTATTCTGATGGAGGACATTTCATCTAACTGCTCACCCTAGGAAAAGCACAATTCAGTGAGATTACTGCAACAAAGGCAAGATACCTTGTCTATAAGGAGGTCGAACAAATTGCCGTTGTGAAGGGCTCCATAACCTGGAGTTCAATAGTCGCTGTCGAGGGGACAAAGTGGAAGAAGAAACTGTTGGAGAAACAGTGTGTGTGGTGGTAGATGTAGAAGAACGTGGCCAGACAAAACTTGGTTTAGATGCAGTATGCTTGTTAGAGGTATGCATAATCCGTGATGCTATGGCAGAACTTCCTGGTGATTCATGAGGAGATATTTTTAATGATTTTTCCTTCTCTTCCTCTTCAGACCTTACTTTGTGAGGTAGAAGAGTGTCCACAGATTTTCTTTTATTTCCAGTAGTGTCATCATATGTGTTTTTGTTACCTCTAGAAACAGAAGGGAACCGTTTTGCTGCCAAAGATGTGAGTTTCTCTTCCACTTCTTTCTGATCATATTCACTGTAATAATCGTCCTCTTCATGAGAAATTGACTGATGAGATTTAGATGAAGAGGAGGAAGGAACTTTTCGAGGAAGTTCAGTTTTGGACATTTTTGAGGGCAACAGGCCATACTGTTTCTCTGTTTGGGACACTGTTCTTGTAGAAACCCTTGAATGATTAGGTAATGAAGGATGAGCTTGTCTTGAAGAAGTGGATGACAACCTTGGATGATTCTGGTTGTCTTTGGCTGTATCACTGGCAGAACTGGAACCTGTCTGAATAAGTTTTGATTTATAGGAAGGTACCTGAGAACCCGTCTGCTGTTGCTTTGATAGAGATGAACTTGAGCTTCCCTGAGAGAAAGATGCAGGTAATTCCCTAGAAGGGGACACCCCTTTAGGAAATGCAGAGTGGCTGCTTGCTCTGTCACTGTGTTCTGGTATATCCTCATCGTCATCTTCCTGCAATTCTTCATTACTCTGGGACGAGATGTGAGACGGGAGGCGCCGGCCCCTTGAATGCAGCAACGAAGGACTGGTTTTTGCCCTCTGTGGAGACTCTGAGTGGGAGGTCTTCTCCAATGGAAGATAAGAGGGGAACATCTTTTTAGGCAAAGATACACTTGGTTTTGATTGAGCAAGCATTTCTTTTACCTCTTGACTGTCCTTCTCTTCAGGCTTCTGTTTGGAAACAGAAGGCTGCAAAAGTGAATGCTTTTCTGAAGCAACTGCTTGACTACCTTGCTCTTCTGAGGCAGAGCGGTATGACTTTTCACCATGTGTCTCTCTGAGGTGAGAATCAGAATCGACCTGAGGATTTCTTCTCTTGGAATAGATTGCTGAAGAAGACTGCCTGGAAGAGGGCAGAGAAGGAAATAAGGGGTTTGCATCTTGTGAGTCCTCCCTATAATTCTTACTACCACCCTTTTCATCAGATTTAGCAGTGGTAGAAGATCGAGAGTGAGGTGAAGTGTGACCAGAAACAGCAGACCTTGATGAGGTTGCCACTGCAGGTGATTTCGAATCCTTTGATGTGCGAGAACTGGAGCCTGAGGGAAGCCTTGTTTGCCGTAACCTAGAACTGGGCTGTCCTGCTCTGTCCTCTGCTTCTTCACTGTCAAACTCATTACGGCTATCACGAGCATGGGAATTTGCTGATTTGGAAGAGGGCTGATGTGAATGACCTAGAGAGCCAGATATACTGGGACGGCTTGGAACAATCTCATGAGAGACAGCAGATTGCTGATTTGATGGCAAAGACAGGCGACTAGGCTCTAAAGTTTTAGAAGACACTTTCACCAGCACTGAGTCTGGCTTTGCTTCCACATTACCTGCAAGACTATTTTTTCTGGCAGGCAGAGAGTGGGAAGAGGTTTTAGAAGGCACATCACTGTTGCTTTGCCTCAGTTGCTTTGTTTCATTATCTGTGTATTTAGGAACAGACAAGGCAGAAGAGTGTTCTGCTGCTGATGGTAACAATGCTGGTGACTCACGTTTCTCTGTGCTCATCTGCTGTGACATTTCTGATGTTTGGGTTCGAACAGAGGTCCTTCCTGAGGCAAGAACAGGGTGGGCTGGCCGACTAGGGAACAAGGGTCTAACATTCCTCCTCTGACCCTGGGATTTTGGTGGCATCGTTGGAGCTTCTCGGGAGGAATCGTGATCATCTGTAACCTCTGTGGATTGGAGATCAGGTTCCATCTCCCCTGTCTTTCTAGAAGGCAACTGAGATTTACTCAGGACTCCTTGAGTCAATATTTTATTCTTATATTCAGAACGAAGATTCTTTTTATCACTAACATTAGGTGAACGAACAGAAGATTGCTTAGAGGAAAGTGATGGCTGGACTTTTGAAGAAACAGAAGTTTGAGAAGAAGATGAGCCAGCATTCCCATTTTTATTAGCCTCTGAATTAAACTGAATATTTGTTTGTTTCTGCACAACTGAATCCTCATGAGCAGCTGAGGGGGGAAAAAAACAAAACAAAGTGTTTATTCACAAAAGAAGAAGCACACAAAACTGATCAAGAGAAGAAATCAAACAATTAGCAAAAAGAAAACAACCTATGAGACAATAATTATTTCCATATTAACATGCCAGTGGAGTCCAGCTGAGTAAGTACAAAGGTACCTACATATGTGGAATTATCATAGCTTGGGTAAAACTTAAAATCAAAAACTTAAAATTAAATATCTAAAAGCAGAGACAGCAACATCCTGTCAGTTAAACCCAATCTTCAGCAGAGCTTAGTCATGTTGATGGCATGGTGCTGCATCATCCCATCTGAGGCTTTGGCCAGCAAATTTTCTATGCCCACAACATCAAGTAGGATCTGAGTAAGCTGCTCTTAAGTGAATTTCAAGAGCAGGAGTTGTCAGGAATATTTCACCCAAAGACCCAAAGAATTGTATTCTGTGGCGTCTGGATAACAAGAGCACATAGTGCTTTAATGCAGGAAATAAAAGTATGATATGCAGTTATTTAAGATATTAAAATGTCAATAAAATGTCCTTTTACAAGCTGCAGAGAGACAAATATTTTGCTACATGCATCTCTTTGGACAACATAGCAATGAAAAGAGCTTCCAGGAACTGTATTAGAGAAGTAAAATCCCATGGGTTAGATGGGAGTGCAGAGGAAGCTAAGTCAGTAATAATTAATGTAACTGGGACAAAGACAAGAATGGACGGACTATTCAATCGGTGCATGGCTTGGTGCTCACCTGCTGGGATGGCAACACTGAAGGCTTTAGACTGAGGACCTGGTCCCCTCCTGTTTGCTGCACGAATTTTGAAAATATAGCGCTCCCCGGCCTGCAGACCATCTATTATGGCTGATGTTGTAGCTCCAGAGTAGGTGATGGACTTTGCTCCAAATGGCTTGAGAGCCAGGGCGTATGAAAGAATGTATTCTGAAATGATTTGGCAGACGGTTGGAAGGAGGAAACTGAAAACAGTCCTGTTTCCAGCGGACAGACTGTATGGGTAGGATGAATTAGAACGTGCATTACTAAAATTAATACACTAGCAATGCACGTCGAGTCAACAGCTGGAGTATAAAGACATGAGAGAGAGAGATATACATATATATGTAGGTAAGTTGAACATGTTTATCTTAACAGAAAAAACCAAATCACATCAATGACTAATGACCGAGACAGAATATGTCAGCTACACCTTTGTAAAAATATATCATCAACAATGCCGATTAGAGTCAAGTATCGCCAAGAGGTGCTGGACAAGTCATGTCCACTTCCAGAGAAGGTGTGGCAGACATGAGAAAGTTACAGTACTAGCTATTGCACAGTTTGGTGTGCTATACCGGAAGACTTTTTGGACTAATAAAGGGGAAAAAAAATGAGTTCTCCAAAAAAAATTAACTGCCTAATCTGAAATAACAGAGGAAACCTACAAAGATAAAATGCCCTGGAGGCAGAAAACATGTATGAATATTGCCAGGAAAATAGGCACTGTCCTACTACTTATGGAAGTCTAGTCCGAAAGACTGCAAATGTTAGGTAGTGTGGATCACTATGATCAAAACACCTGTGTCGTTATGACTGACAAACCACAAGCAGATTTTTGATTTCCCAAGAGAATGAGAAATTTTGATTTTACTGATCAGCTACCAAGATATTTGCAATCAACAAGGCATGATCAATTCCACTGCTCATAAAGGTGGACAACACACAATTGTGTTGCTCAATTGTAGCTATGTTCACAGCAAATAAGAATGCTAAAAATTTTCTTTCCCACAGAACTTATTTGAAAGAAACAAATGTGTATTCACATAATCATTATTCAAAATATCAGTATTAAAATCAAGTAACATTACTCATTACTACTAATTACTTTCTTATCCTACCCTTCCAATAGAGCCTTGACACAGCTATAACTGCACTGCTCTTGAAGACCATAGCCATGCAAAAGCAGCTCTGCCAGCTCCAAAGGCCATAAACTCTTTCCTCAGCAGTGCTGGAGCCTGAGAGGCATCTCCATGAAAATACCAAAGAAAGCAATTACTTTAATCTCAAAAACAACACTACTGCAGCAAAATACAAGTTTTTCTAGCCAAGTCTTTACTTAGGGGAGTTTTAATTCTAATCTACAGGCAGTAGGTAAAAATTCATGACTGGATGATTGAGGCTTTTATTGAGGAAAGATATTTCTAGCAGGAAATAACAGCACCACATATTGTCAAATGGTAGCAATAACACAGTTGTCCAACAAAATCAAAATCTGACACTCCATGCTTAACTATAGCCAGGGCCAAGCACCAATGAAGAGAGAGCAGAGCAAGGTCTTGCTGCCTCTTAAGAACCGCATCCTGCTCTCACCTTTTAATTTAGGATTACTGTGGTACCTGTGCTCTCTATTGGCTTTCTATGCTGAGAGAAATTTCACCCCATGGGAATAATTGTAGGCATGAAGACGAATCTTCCCTTTACACTCCCAAGGAGCGCATGTAAGATCTCAGCCACATGCAGGCTTCCTTTTCTTTTCCATCCTCTGTAAGAGGTATGGGTATTGGATCAAACCAGGGTTTTGAAAATAAAATCCAAAGACTTCCAGTTTTCTCTCTCTACACAAAGGAAAACAATAATACTTGAGGAGTCAAAGTGCCATGATGGGAAAAGTTCTAGAACGTAACAACAACACATTTCAAAACAGTAATTTTTTTTTTCTTTTCCCTTGAAAATGAGCCCATAGTCATGTTAAGAAATAAGTCATGCATAGGTCATCAAAATAAAATAAAAAAAAATCAACATTCTATATGCAAATGCACTTGATGCAGAACTGAAAATAAAAATCAATGTACTAGAAGGCATAGTAAATTTTAGATTGTTTTTGTTTGTTTGTTTGAAGATAGATACACTGAAGTTGCTTTAATTGCAGAGGAACTGGTATAACTTCTGGTAACTCTCAAATGGTTACTGGAGGGCATTTTCTCCCATTAATCTAATATCTGGTATAAATACATAAAAGGTCAGAGCTGAAAACCAAACAGACCAAAAGACAAAAATTCCTGGTTACCATATGCTAAAAATATGACTACGAAGTGCTAATTCAATGATTTCATTTAGCCAGTATAAATATCCTTTTTGTGATTTATTTAGTTTAAAAATAAGACCTCTCCTGTAATAATTCATACTCAAGAAAAACAATGATATATTAGACACATAGAAATATTCAGACCTTAAATAAAAGGTATCTTTAAAATTATTGCCTTGGATGAATTGTCTAAAGATCAGCAGACAAAACTGGACAATGGATTACAGACTGCCCAAAATTAGGAGCAGATTTGAAATTTCAAATAATGTCCCTCCATGACCCTACTTTGAGAAAGAATAATTCTTGGACGTAATTGCAGCTCCATTGGAGCAATTGGCAAGACTTCTACTGACTTCATAGAGGAAGATATTCCACCACTGCCCTGAAGAACACATGAAGCAGGTCTTGTATGCAGAAATGGTGTATTTCCCTTCAGGCCAAAGGTGTTGTTTTTTTTTTAATCCTGAGATTCTACACTGCTGATAAGGCACCTCCAGAAACTTGTGTATCTAAGGAACACAATCTTGTCAACCACTGGAGAATGGGAGTGGCCAAAAAATCAGCCTGTTCATTTTCAGAGGGAAAAAAGAAAATAAAAAATGACAGAAAAGTTTAATTAAAAAAAAAAAAGTCATATATAAGTAAATAGCCACTGATAAATTTGCTTTATGACCATGTACAATAATGTTATAGTACACAAGACTTATGCATGCTATCTGTTGAAATTACTATTTGCACTTCCTTCTTAACCTGAGCCTTTCCTTCCATGATAAAGTAGAAATAAAACACAACTAAAACCCACCCACTTTCTTGGCAACTACCCAACTTTTCCTTCTTCATTTAACTGTTACAGATCCCTTGGGAAACTTCATTCTTGAGTTCCATTTTGACCTGTTTATTAACAGAAGAAGAGGTAAGTGTGTGTGACCCCCTAGGAAACTCTGTGATATCCCAGGTACATAGCAATGACAAGCTTCCCAGTGGTGGTGTGAAGACGCTGGGCTGGAAACAAGAAAATCTTGATTGAGTATAAGCTATTAACAAGAGAAAAAGTCCTGGCACAGTCAGCGGTTCCAGCTTGCTGCAGAACAGCAGTCCTGCTTTCAGACAAACAGCTCCTTGAGGGGTTTAAAAACCAACAGCGATGACTTACCTTTGACTTTTCCTTCACTCTCTGGAAGAGTATCCCAGGATGCTGCTACAGAGGTTGGTTTCCCCTTTAGTGGCCAAACATCCAAATTCTCAGGTGCGCTGGTAGGAGCTGTGAAACACCCATGCACAGAAGAGGTGAGTAAGAAAAGTTGACCCACACAGCATACACCTTTTGCTTTTTCTTTTTATAGCAGTAATTCCTCTATGGACATTTCAAAGATAAATGTGAATAACACACCTGGCTCAGGTCCAGGCATGACTGTATTACAACTCTTTATCAGAATCCTGTGGTCAAATATTATTCCATACTTTTAGGAATACGCTGTCTCCACAAGACTGCTTGGGGCTTAGCTGTAACAATGGGGTAATTCAGCTATTATGGACTACTTCCCTTTATCGAAGAGGTCCCACAGCTTCTCTGTGGTGGAGGAAGGATTTAAATTTGCTGCCCATAGAAAGGGATGGCAGCCAGGCTGCTCCTCCCAAAGGAAGGAGCACACCTACCTGCAGGGTTCCGAGGTGCTGACCTGTCCCCGAGAAATACCCAAATCATCTCCCCTGTTCTCATCATGTCATAACATGCCTAGTGTGCTCTCTACGGCACTGCTGCAGGGACACAGGCAGCAGCACTGATGCTTTTCTCATGTTCTCAACTCTTTGCTGTCCCAGGCAACCACTTATAGCTTTCCCTCAAGTCAGCCCTATTTCACAGCTCAATCCCTACTACTTGGTGCTACTCCAAGGACCTTCTGAATACATACCTGCCTCTGGGGTCCGTTGGTAAACAGACACACTCCATTTGCCTTCCTTTTCTCCCTCCAAGATTTGGACAGCAAACTCATACACGGTGTCTGGCAACAGATTCTCCACCAGTGCCCGGCGGTTGGACGCTTGCTTGTAATCCCACCTTGCTGATTCCCCCTTTTCCCGATAGCGAACACTGTATTGCCTGGGATCAGAAACACATGGAAGTGAAAATTCACACATCAAAATCTAGCATTAGCAGAACCAAAAGGGGACACAGGGCTGCCTTGCCCTCAGCTAGCCTGCTGGGGCTTACTGGGAAACCTACCATTATGCACACAACAGAGTATCTCCAGCATCTTTTAAGCAAACATTTGTATCTTCCTCTAATGGAATCTAGTAGGATTTTTTCACCCTAAAGGACAGACTCTTTCTAGCTTCTTACTCAAAATACATCTTGTCCCAGGGGGAAGTCACAATACTTTCTGAAACCAGCCAGGTATCCTGGAGGGCTCCACACCCACCATCTCCCTGCCCAATGGCCACAAGAATGGCCAGATACCTGGGAGCCACTCACTCCCAGGTGCCCAGTGCTGGCAGCTTGGTTCCCTCGTGTCCGCCCAGTTAACTGTTTCCACAAGGATCTGAGAACATCTAAATTTAGCATTTCTCCTCGGGGTGTTTCAGCATTGAGTTGCACTGCCCTTTGGTGTTGTCAGGGTGAGAAACACAATACAGCACTTTCAGACCTTTGGCAGTTTCCAGCCCATTTCTCTCTTTATTTTGGTCTCAAACTGCTGCAGCATGCTGCTCCAAGCCAAGCTCTCCTGCTCATAGGAGCCCTCAATGGGCTCAGCCTCATCTGCACAGGGTTTCTGGCAGGTCAGAGGATGCAGAGGGCACTGATGGGTGTCCTTCCCATTGCAGCAATGCTTCCTCCACCCACTATAAGGTCATACCAAAGCTGTAGTCTGTTCTGTCAATCCAACTCTACACTTTGCCTCTGTGGGCTGTGCCCTTGTTTCCCAATGCATGCATGAGGATTTGCTGACCATGGTGATACACTGACATTTGAATAGCAAAATATCCCCACTTGGTGCTCACAACATTCCAGAAGTCTGACAACTACTCCTGTAGTCCAGCATTTGCACAGACTTCTAAACACTAGAGACCAGGGTGCAGAGAGGCAATATATCACCAAGGTACAACCACCCA
Source organism: Chloroceryle aenea (assembly GCA_013399075.1). NCBI lineage: Eukaryota > Metazoa > Chordata > Aves > Coraciiformes > Cerylidae > Chloroceryle > Chloroceryle aenea. The sequence continues at coordinate 41,115 of VWZY01013003.1, read as the reverse complement.
CGTCAGGTTTCTAACAGGCCCTCTGAAGCCTCCCCTACCAGCCACTGTCATAGATAGGGATATGCAAATTCCTATGCCCTAAGCTAAATTAGGCACTTAACCAACAGTAATTAAATAAATGCAAAAGCAATCAGCGCATTGGCAGTAGTTCACCTTCAGTATGCATTCAGAAAAGAAAACACAGAGCTAACTACCTATTTATTGCAACCTTCTGTTTTTCATACAGGGGGTCTGTCCAAGTAACGAGCACAGAGTGAGAGGACATAACTCGAACAGTTATGTCTTGTGCCACTTCCACCTCTTCCTCCTCTGAAATGGCAAAACAAACAGCATATCAATAACAACATTGGAGTTCTCATAAATAATGGTAGCTGTCTTCAACTGATGTTGGATGTACAAAGCACAGATGAAAAACAAATAAAGCAGTAGTGGAAAAACAAGTACATTGATTACTACAGTACCCCACAGAAACATCATTTCTTCTGTCAGTTTTCTACTTACAAGATCAGAGTACTAATATATTTTACAGTCCTTCAATGTTCTCTGAGTCCCCAAATTGTTACAGCATAAGATACTGACATTCATCGTCTCTTTCAAATTCACTGTTAGAGCTGCCTAGAGGTCAGAAATATTGCCCAATGAAAAATTACGATATTTTTAAATTTGGTTTTATTTTGAAGGGCAATAAAACTCAGAGACTCTCAAAAAATTCTTCACAAGGGAGAATTCCTGCATGTTTTACAGACAGGTTGTTTGATAAAGGCACCAGTATACTCTGGAATACGATTTCATCCTCTAGGGACTTTATTCATGTATGACTGAAGTCCAGTGAAAGACTAACGTTCTCTTCAGCAGGTCACACATTACCTCGAAAGCCAGCACTGCCCACACAGAAGGCAGGCAGCAGGGAAACACATTTCACTTCTTCCATTCAGATGTTTAATGCAGAGGGTTCTCAGATAATTGCAGGTTCTTCAAGCCAAACAGCTACCACATAAAAGTGGCTGAGAGGATCCATCTACTACTCACAAGTGGCCTAGGGGACCTATTCACAAAGTTTTGCAATGGGAGCACCTGAAGAGATAAATGGAGCATAAAAAGTGCATGGCATTGCCTCCCTAGAGAAGGTGTGAGGTAGGATTTCAATACCATGGCATTCAGTTCTGACAAAGGTGTTCTCCATCATAAAAATACCCAAAAAACTATGCCATCCCCATGGAATTCTCATCACAGTGCGAGGGGTGAGAAAGCAGTGCTGGCATAGAGATGACTCAGAATCTTATTTGTCCTTTTTAACATTGACAGCTGTACGTAATGCCCTTTTTCAAAAAGTGAAAACTTTTGCTGACCAGGTTTAGGCTTCTGGATTCAACCCTTCAGAAAAGGGGGCTGAGATTTGACAAGAAGGCATACCATTGTGGGGGTCCTGGCTTTGACTTAATCAAGTATTACTTTACTGTAGTCCATAACATTCGCCAATAGCTAGAGAGGAGGAGTTTAAAGAAACAAGAAAGCCCAACAACAGAAACCAAAACAACCATGTTGCACAGCTGTATCATTTTAATAATCCTTCTTGAATTAGAGAAGCAATGGGAGACATCCATCAAACTCTTTAACTCAAGAAAAACCCAGTAGCTCCAGCACCAAAAAACTTGCACTCTAAAAATCACAAAGGTATCTCGTTGCATTCAAATGTCTCCATGAATTGACAGCAGATATGAAAGAAACATACCTGTGACTTTTCTTTTAGTTAAAGATGACCTATAGACAGGTTGGCTCCGTCCTCGGGAGCTCCTTGATGTCAGTGAAACCACATGAACTGACTCAGAGGCTGTACATACAGAGAAAATACAGATGCTTTCCTGTAAACTTTTTCATTTAACTATTTAGTCTTTTCAGGCAGAATTCTGTTTTATTATTTTCTGAGATACAAAAGGAGAAGCTTATTTGAATGTTTATTTAGAGTCACGGCATTTATGTCAGAAGATTCAATATTCATGTATTAAGAACAGTAAGAATGGTAGTTCAGAAGCAGGAAAGCAAATTATTAACATGAAAAAACCATCACAAAAGTCCTACATTCTATGATTGAGTTCTTGTCCTGATGATTTGATTATTTAAGCATTAGCTCACCCTCTTTAAAAAAAAATAGTACAGAAGTAAAGAAAACAAGAAGTAGATGCTGCAAACCATGTTACACAGTATTTCTCATTGAGATTAAGTTCATTACTGAACTTCCACTAAATCCATGACAAGATTTCTATTGACTTCTGTACTGCCTGGACAGGCTTTCAACCTGCAGAGCAGTCATACATGCTGGGCATCAAACAAATAGGAGCATCTCCCACACATATGTGTCTTGATCCTGTCATCTTAGCACAGATGCCCAAGTGTCCCCCCGGCAAGAGGTGTTTAGAAAGATGAAAAAGTGAATACTAGAGAGGGGCTGAGAAATAAGTACGGAAAAGAGAGAATAACTGATAAAGATGACTGAGGAGTTCCCTTTTAGGAGATACGGAGATAAAGATGCACATTTAATACAAAATGTACAAAGCAGAAGGGGAAATAGACATTTACATGGCAAATTTAGCAACTCTGGCAGCCACGTGTGATTTTGGAATCATTGCCATATAGCAACCCAAGATCAATCTGTCTGTGGGACTAACTTCCAGACTACAGGAAAGATACTGAGAGAAAAAACTAAAAGCAAACACACACAAACAGCACAGGAGCAAAGCAAGACTTGTGAGTACAGACCTAGCTCTCACTCAGGCGTGAGGAGCTCGGGCAGCAGGACAGAGAAAAGTCAACCCCAGCCCAGGCAAGTGACACAAACAGTGCAAAGGGAAATGCTCAGCCTCTGGGGAAATAAAACTGTTGCAAACCCCATTGATATCGTTAGATTGGAAATCCTTTAAATCAAGAGCAGGTGATCTGGGGCATGAGTGCAAATCATCACAGCACAACAGGGCAGGGAGCACAGAGGACATCAACCTGCCTGTCTCAGGAGCCCTCAGTGACCAGGACCTCATGAAGGAACTGGAGAAAACTTGGACACTCAAGTGTAACACTCTAGTGCAGAGCCCATGAAATAGTTTTAATGGTAAGCATGGATATATTTAGTTAAAGCATTGATTTTTTTTCTCCACTGGACTGAAATAAAATGGGGACAGTGTAAGAAAGGGACAAGAAACAAATTATTCTAGACTGGTCCCACAACAGGCAAGGAGAATCTGAGCTATGGCTCTTGTCCCTAATCCTTCTCTCTGCTATGAATATGCATAAGTCACACATGGTGTCTCTAACACAGCATCAAGTTCTGCTACGCTTTCCACCCTCGTCATTGTATTTTTGTGTTAAGAACATGTTACAGAATACAACTATAATGAGTATTTTCATTTATTGGAAGAAGTCATTTTGATGGCTACAACAACATGTGATCTGTGATCACCTAGCACCCACAGGGGATTACAGAAGTGTAGGTAGTGCTCAGGTAGACACTATCAGGGCAATCTGACTCACCTAGTTTTCTCACTTCTTGGTTTTGTCGCTCTTGCAGCAGTGGAGTATAGCTCATCCTTCGACTACTCTCTCCATACCCGCGGATGTAACCCTGGGATCCTCTGCGTGGGCCCCTGAAGCCTGCTCCATAAGGTGGCTTCCACCGAAAGGATAACTTGCCATCTGGAGACTGGGCACGCACTCTCAGAGGTCTGTTTGGCATGTCCTTCTCTTCAAAAAATAAACGAACACACACACAAAACCCATCACCATTATTATGAAGCACATGACATGTACAGCAACCATACATCTGTTGCAAACACATCTATTAAATAATATCAGAATAAAGGCCATAACTTTATAGCTTTTAAAATTTTGCTATAAAACTCAATGGAAATAATAAGTTTTCCAAGTGGTATGTATAACACTCAATAGTATTTTTTCCCATACTCTTCAGACAGACTGGTACAAGACACTGAAAGTGAAAACATATCAGAATACAAGGCCTCCTGCCAGAAACTGGGTATGTCTTGTAGCTTTCCTGTTTAGTCTTTTCCTCTTTTTTTAAAATCCACTTTCCCTAGTTCAGGCACACCAGTACATTATTTTTCTGACAAGTGCTAAAGTTCAGTATAAATTGAAGCACAGAACCATTTCACTATTTTTAAACTTTCTTTTAGAACACAAACCCATTAAAAGCAGATTCTCTTCTCCTAAACCCATCATGAATGGTTCTGCTCTCTGACAAGCTCATATTTAACAGGTCTGTTTTGCACATGCTTCAGCTCTTGACTTCCCAAACTCCCATTATACGATCCCTTGAGCATCCAGCACTGTAACAGGTACTTTATGCAAGTCATTTATTTTTACACCTGCTAGAAAGTTGGCAGCACTTTTAAGTGACACTGTTCCAAGGATTACTGAAGCAACCAGTCTGGTTGCTCTGAATGGCACTTCCAGTTTCTGGGGCATTCTCAATCGCACATGACCTGCGCCATGCTCCTGAGCAGGCTGCAAGCAGAAGCAGACAGCAGGATGAAGGGTGCTCGCAGCATCAGCCAGGACTCGGATCTCCCACAGTTTAGCTATTTTTTGCCTCTTATTTTTCACATTTCACACTCAAAGCAGGTCTCTCTCAATTGCTTCTAGCGATGTCACTCTACCAAGCACAAGGTTGGGTGAACCTGCCAGCACAGAGATTACATGCTGTATGCAAACCCTTCTATAACAAAACTGCTCACTGGTCTTTATCTGCTCAGAAGGCTGCATCTTCTTGCACACTCCCAGAGGTTCTTCTATTAAATTAGCCTTTGGAAGGGATCATAGTGATTCTCAAAGCTGTTTGCAGAACTTCTCATGAAATTCCTGGGAGAATTGCAAGGTTTCAGTGATGATGACGTGTATAATATATGAAAGAGAACCACAAACTCCCAGGGAATTCTGCTTTTCCACTGAAACACTGGGAAGCAGCTCAGCACGGTAAATCTTATCTTTTCATTTTGCCTACAGATAGATGTATCATCAGTTTAAACACATGGCCTTCAGCAGCTTCTATTTTCTGGTTGTTCCTCACCACACCAGCAAAACAATTTAATCAGCCAATTAAGCTGGTTTTACAGATATTTTGTGTTGCCAGAGCAGCATATGATAGCTGGATCTGATTGTAAATGTTTAACAAACAATAAATGGGTTTTTCCTATATAATAAATGTGGTTGTTTCCATGAGGCTCCCTGGACACTTTTCAAGCAACAGTCTCTGTCATGTGCTCTATTAAAAATGACACCTGCTCTCACACTTCTTTTTCTTGCTCTCCTGGCCAGCTGCTCAACAGATTTCAAATGCCTGTTAGTCAGTGATCATGTAGGCACACAGCCTTCATTCACCAGCTGTCTACAAGGAAAGCTTTTATCACAGAATCCAAATCATTCTGGTCTGAAGAGATCTTTAACATCATCGGACCCAACCATTAACCTAACACTGCCAAATCCACCACTAAACCATGTCCCTAAGCAACACATCTACATGTCTTTTAAATACCTTCAGGGAAGGTGACTCCAAATAGCAACTTGTGGCTGCTGACCAATGTTGCACTGTTACATGTGGCCTGCCACCACCAAGAAGTGGTTTCTTTGCAGCCCCAAATAAAGTAGCAGTAGGCTGCTGTGGGATGTCACCCTATCCTCCTTTTGTCAGACTTGGCCAGCCCTGCTCCTACAGCCTCTGCTTGTAGCCCATGTGGCACACGTAGCCATTGCCTCCCCATATCTCAACATCTCTCCTGAGCAGCCCTGCTGTGACTGGAGGGGAATAACATCTCCCCTCAACCAGCCATGCTCTCCCGGATACCTGTGGCTTGCCAGGTTGCAGTGCAAGCGCACTGTTTGGTTTTCCTCTCAGTGGCCCTGTATGCTACAGAGCACCAAGAATCCACTGGCCCAGGCTGGCCAGAAGGGATGCTGCAGCCTATCAGCTCTGCTACCCAGTTAAAGACGCAGATTCCAAATGGAATTAAAATAAGAGAGTTGTAAGGGACAAAGGATACAAAAGGAACCAACCCAGCCAGGGAGCCATACGGAAAGTATTCAATCTAAAACAGATGTGGCTTTAGGCAAAGAGTTTATCGACCCTAATGCTGAATGCAGGGGATCAGCTGAGATTTTAAAACCAGAGCTTTCTAAGGCTTCAATTATTTCCTCATGGTAGCACCACTCTTCACTGCCCATTGTTCCCATTTCACTAGTTAGCTCAAATTTCTATTTATCTTTCCTTGCCACAGTTTGACTGGCAGGAGTCTGAAGGCATCCAGGATGGAGCTATCAGAAAATGGTTTAAAAGCTTTTGCTGGTAACTGCTAATCCACCAAAGCCAGTATTTTTATGCGAGGTCTCTGCCAGGCTTTACAAGAAAGGGATTTCTCATTAAAAACAAATAGCAGCAGAATGAGATTGCCCACCCTGTTGTAGCCCACAGCCTGGTCTGGGATAAGGCCTTTACCTCAGCCACACAGAGGAAGAAGGTGAAGCTGGACTCAGGCCACCTTGCATGAGCACCTGCTGGGCTGCTGTCCCACTGAGTCCAGAAGCTCCCAGTGAGGAAATTTCCCACTTCTTAAGCACCAAATGGGACAGCAAGTTATTGCTTCCTGCTGTCACAGCGCCTGCATCTGAGAGGTCTCCTGCCTGCCTCATCCTCCTCTAATCATGGCTCCAGTAAGAATCCTGGATTTCCATGGAGATGATAATCCTGGGACTGCTGAGGATGAGAAACAAGAAAGGCTCACTGTCTTTCCTAAGGACTAGAGTTTGGTCCTGCTGTCCTGGCTCATTCCCCTTAAAAACAACAACAACAACAACAACAACAACAACAACAACACCACCCACAAAATAGTACTAAACAAGGCACATTCATCAGGGAATGAGTGGGAGGAAGAAATAAATCAATAAATTCCATATATCATTTAAATCATTCAATTCCCAAAATAACCCTTTCCTGTAGGGGCACTGAAATCCCCAGAAACAACACTCTTGAGCAGCACATGACTAATGAGAAAAAGAATTAGATGGTGCTGTCAGATAAAGCACTATGAGGAGGACACATCCCGCCACCTTCATGCATCACTAGGATCCCATTCACTGCACATCTAGGTGCTGGATGTGAACCTGGGAGATAATAAGATCTGAACCTGCTCAAGAGACTAGGCTGTGTGGTCCTTCTTCCACCCTGGGCTAAAGAAAGTAAACCTTCTTGAAAGATCAAGACATCAATTCAATCCTAGACCAAAGGAGACAAGAAAAAGCCCAAGAAAATGGGTATGGAGAGGAAGTAATCAAAGTCAGTTAAAGAGCTACTATAATATTAAAGGTGACACAGAAATAGGAACACATAGATATCTGATGCAGACAGGGAAGAAACATAGTGCTGAAACCGAGAAAAGGCTGAGTGAAGTTGCTTGGGTGGAAATGAGGGAAAGACTAGATAGAGCTGTAGCCGATGCTGGGCTTCATCAGCCTTCAACAGGAGATTGCACAAATACTCCAGACTATGCCAAACAGATTAATGTGACAATTACATCACTTAAGCACAAATCTCCACTAGATATACAAGTACACCAATCTCAGCAATAGCAGCATGGAGATCTGTAAATAAAACCCCATCCTCCTAGAGGAAGAAAAGATACATCAGGTTATATCTGGGAGTTTGCACTCCCAGTGATGAAGGAAGTGGCAGATTTACCAACAGGAGGACCAAGCACACACAGAAGCTCCAGTATCTTGCTTACTGCCTGGCATAACAGATCCCCTCATCACAGGATGCAGATGTTGCACTGTTGCTCACTCCCAGCATCAATACCACAGCTCCATCCAGGCCAGTTGAGTCCAACCCAAACAAATGGTCATCCAGAAATGGCTGAGGACACCTGTCACTTTTAAGGTCCCTGAGCAGTGGGTGACGTTTCCGCCATTTCTCTGGGATGCTGTCTGATCTAGCCAGGCATCTCTCCCTACCTTTTGCAAAGGTCTAAACTTGGGCAGGTTGCCTTAATCCTCAGCAGATGATGGCCCTAATAGGTCCCAAACCAAGATTTTGGATAAGCACAAAAGCTGCATAGCTGACAGCCACTACAGTGCCTGTGGTTTCTCCTACCAGAGACAGTAGATATGATCTTTATGAAAGCATACAGGACTGCAGCTGTCCACTCCCTATCTAACACCTACTCTGGCACACCAGGAATTTAACTGGAGTTCAGCAAACTCTGGATAAGGTCTGAAATCACTAGCAATGAAAAAGCTAAGTCTTCAGATGCATTCCCTCCCAATCTCTTTTTTTCTCATAAATTCTGGGAATGGAAATCTCTGTGTAAGAACATTTTACAAATGATGTAAGCCCTCAGCATTAGGTATAAACTGAGGGTAAAACATCCTCTAAACAACCACACAACGAGGCATCTTCTACTTGCCAAATCACACATATTCTTCAGAGGACCCCATTAATTATCTAGCAAAGTAAAACACAAAATAGTTCAAGAAGAAAAGAGAACAACTGACCCCTAGTAATCAATCTACAACTGTGAGGGAAAACCCCAAGCAACTCAAATCTAGTAAGATATAAGTGCAAAGAAGTTGCAATACAAGGTCACAAAAAATCAGGCACTTCAATTTACCACCATAATTCTAGGAACAAAATGTGTGGTTTTGCCTTCCCTAGTCAGCAAAAGCTTTTCTACATTTTCCTGCTATGTGCCATTATTTCAGGACTGGAAAACTGGACCTGTAAAATGTGTTCTGCTGCAGAGAGGACACATATTTAGCACAGTCAATAGATAACATTCATATAGTTATAAACATCTACCAACCTCTCTTTTCACTTCAGGCAGACGTTTTGGAGGCTAAAAACAGTGACCCAGATATGGGTAAAGCAACAGCATGGAGAGAGAAGTTGTAGCTGCTTAGAGATAACGATTCATGAGGAAGTGATCAGGTGCCTTCCTTAGAAAAGGCCAAATGCCAGCTGGCAAATGAAACCCTGTCATGGGCAACTTGACCAACATCATCATAGCCCACACTGCAACAGCAAACATGGGATTTTTTCGTTATTTTGTTTTGTTGGGGGGACTAATAAAAATTACTCTTCTTAATTTTAAAAGTAAGTTCTAAGCATCAAATGCAACTGATTGTCTCTGCAGCCTGGATTTGAGGCTACTGCTGCTCTACCAGACAACACAGTATGGGAGATTAGATAAAATGTACCAAACTGCTCAATTCATTCACCCTCCTCAAACAGTGGATTCTTAGTCTTAAGAAGTCCCTAACTGCTCCCTAAGCACAACTAATTGTCCTCTGAAGTAATAACCTTGCACCACCACCAATATGCAAGACCCATCCAGTTTCAGAGGTAACTCAGTTTACAAACACCCTGCAGCACCCATCCAAAAACCCACCACCAGGGCTAGAAAAATACTTCAGTAGGCTGCAGTTCTGGATCTCTGAGCTGTATCTTTGGGATGTAAGACTCCAGTATAACATGCACTCTTGTTAAGTGTCCAAACCTTTCTACCATGAAGATACTTGTAGCAAAAAATTATAGTGAATAAGTGAACATTAAAAAAGAGGCACTACATTTTGATTCTTCAGCTGGCAACTAACTCCATTTGTGAGGTAAGACCCGTTGTAAAACAGCCACACTCCTAAAACCTATTGCGTTGGCCTCTCCTAAATGCAACTGCTTGCATGGTGACACTCAAGTTCACAGCACACACAGCAAACACATCATAGGGCACATCTACAATTGCCCTTGTTTGGCAACCTGTGAAAAAAGACAGGAGCTGCAGAAAGACTGAGGGACACCAGCTTCACAGGAGGCACCAGGGAAACCTAAGCAGGAAGCCCCAAGCTCAGAGGGCAGTGCTCATGTACCAAGTGCTGTATCATGGCCAACCCTTCAATAGGAAAAAGAGTTTATTGTTTTCAAAAGTACTATGCATCATGATCAGCTATCCCTTCTTCATGCTCACAATGCTCTACCATCTTCCAGCATGTAAATCACTTTGTGCATTGGCTTTAAGGGTTGGGACAACTCTGATACACCATTTTATTTTTTCACCCGATTTGAAATAAATTATGAAATGGAGTGTAATTGAAAAAGGGGAAAGAGATTTACTAGCAGGGCCAGGCATCTTAAACTCTGTAGTCCTTTGTGCAACTCAAGGTTTTTAAGGGTTTATTTGTGAAGAGGAAAAGAAAAAAGGCATTTTGTCATAGCTGAGTGGCACAAGGGAAAGAGAACATCCCACCTTTCTCATCCAGCAGTCTACATAGAGTCAGCTGCTTTGCTCCTTACCTTCACATGATCTCACTGTTCCTTATCTCCATACATCTATCCCAAAGCCACATCAGCAGACAAAATACCACAGGAGAATACTTGTTTTCCACCCAAAAATTAATGCACCATGTCACTTTGGAAAAGTATCACTGGATTTTTTTAAATTTTTTTATTTTTTCAAGTTGGTGGTTTGATCCAAGCTCCATTGAGAAAATGGGAGCAATTCCACCAGCTTCAGTGAGTGCTGGGGCCATCCCAAGAAGAGTTCACTTTGCAAAGGTATTTCCTGCAGTTGGTGAGCCAGCCCAAACAGTGCTGATGTGGCCCTCTCAACCAAGAGGTGGCTGCTCTTAGTCTAGAAGACTCTGGGGTCAATGATTTACTTCAGACCGGGGGTGGCACAAAGCATAGTACTAGGTCTAGTGGGGATCTTCATAGCATTGCAGCAGTTAACATGTCTAAAAGCTTAAGTAAAGGATCAAAGAAAGTATGACTGAAATAGGCAAACAAATCCAGCCTCAGGCTTAATGGGTTGGTAGGTCCCCTAGCATTTTTAAATGCACTGTCAACCTTGTTTCTGTGTGGCCTTATTGACTTTTTTAATGCCACTAATTTGTACCCTCAGTGTCAGATCTCCAGGAAGTAAATTAATCAGTTAAAGCAAAGGCAAGCGACACAGAAATCCTTTGTTTCTCACAGGAAAAAAAAAAAAAAAAAAAAAAGTAATAATCTCTCAGCACATTTCTACACACTTCTGCTTGGCACAGAAAGTAGTGACTGGAACATTTTAGTTCCTACAAAGCACAATGGAAAGTGTGCCATAATTCACCGAACACCAGCCAGGGGTTTTGGGCAGAGGACCAGTATCCAATGGTAATGTCTGATTTAAGCAAAGCAATTCATCACACATCTGTTACCTGGCATCCAGAAGACATTCTTTAAAATTAACAGCATCAACAGAAGTTTCCAGTTCTCCCTTTGAAAAGCCCTCTGAATGCTAAGCACAGTAGGATTAGGGCATTTTCCAAACACAACAGCAATTTCTACACAATTAACACATGTATTATGACTTAAGAACAACTGACAGTGAGTTACTGAAGACTTCATCTTCTCCAGCTGATGTCCACACACAGGTTTCCTTCTACATCCATGCCCTTTGAAGGGAGCCCACCAAGCCTGGGCTACCCTCCTCTCTCCTACCCACTGCCTTTCGATGCCTCCCATCCAGGCTTCTTCAGTGACAAACAACCAAGGTGGTAAAAAACTCCAGCAACCCTAATGGGGCTGTGACAGCACACCACAGCTGTTGCCCTGGTGTGCAAGTGTTCATCTGGAGTGTTGTCCAACACTGTCTCTTCCCTGAGTTGGAGAAAAGGTGGTACTGCTGAGACATCAGCTTTGGGATCTCCTTGTGGAGATAGAGAAGGCAAAATCAACTGGCAAAGGTGCTGAGGTACCCTGACTGGGGCCAACCTCACCATCAGGCTGAGCTGGGGATTAAGAAGCACTTCTGCTATAGGGGCAGGAGGGCAAAGAGGCCAAAACCAGTTTATTATAAAATACTTTCCATAGGAGATCCCTTTTTCATACCCCAGCTCTGGTCATTACCTCCGTTCATCCCACACATGGCAGATCAACCATGTTCAAAGTTCTCTGCACACTCCATATCTTCATTGTCAAAAACATTCCCTAAACCCGAGATATTTTCCTAACAGCTCGACAACAGTAATCTTGGAGGAAAGGGTAGAAGACTTGTGAGTGGTATAGGATACCACAGCATCTGTACAGACAACAGCTTCATCCCTGCATTTCCTGACATCCAAAATGACAGATGTACGTACTTTTTCTATAGTAGTAGCTACCAACAAAAATCATTCCAAATACTATTCCAGACCATGAAAAAGAGCCTGGTAGCTGGTCCGTAAATCATAATAACCATTTGACATTTACTCTCAACCGACTTAACTAACCGACCAGATGAACAGGCTTCTATGAGCTCTACTATAGAAATGGTGTTGGGCTGCTCCCTCTCATGCAGGGAGAGGATATAACATTCCCATCTCCTCTGGGACAGACTTCAGCACCACCATGGGGACAAGACTGCAGCTTTAACTTGGAGTTTCCTGAATTTCTATTGGTTTGCAAAAAATAAGTTAAACATATAATAATAAAGACATTCTAGTAACATACATGTGCTTGCAGACATAATTTTCCCATAATTACATATACGTGAATAAGATTAAATTTACAACAGACAACACACATTGGGAAAAAAAAAGAGACCATAAATAAGTAAACATTAAATAGAGAATATCATGCAAAGCAGAAATATTCCAGACAAGGATCTAGTAGATGTAGATGCTCACAGATTAATCAAAGTAACAATGTGATGTCATCCAAAAAAAATCAGTATGTTTCTGGCTGGATTCATTAGAGATTACTATAAAGTGCAGTGAAAACTCACTGCTGTAAGAACTGTGCCCCACAGCCAGTCGCTATGTTCTAAGAAAGACACTGGTGCACTGAGGAAAGCCAAGAGGAGAGTTATAAACACAGAAAACATAACTTGAGAGCTAGAAGAAAGATCAAACATTGCAGCACACAGGAACTGAGGCACTACAGGTTGTCTCTAAAAACAAAGCTCCCACAAGAAGTACTGGCAAAATCTCTGCAAAGAGAACTTCCTATCGAATCAATGTATTTTCTCAGTGGTTACCAGCAAGCAGTCTGATACTCTATTCCACACACCCTATTCCTTAGGTCTCCTAGGCAATGCATTGTATTCAGGAAGTTAGAAAATTATCTTTCCAACTGCTCATCTTTTGATCCCCTATTACCTACCGATGATAAGTTCAACAGATGCCCTCGTGTTGTATAAAATATTAAGTATTCTCATCAGTTCCAGTTAGAGTTGGTCCTCTTCTTTGTGGTGTACAGGGGTAATTAAACATAAATTACTTAGTTATGTGTTGTGCCATCTTTGCTATTGGTGACTCAAAGTCTCTTAATTTCTTACCTTGGTATTTCTGGGGAGATTTTCCCTTTTTCCTCTATAAATTCTCTGCCTAAAGGTTACAGATTTCCAAGCTTACCAAAGACGTTCTCTATCTCAGGATGGACATGATTATCTCATGATTAACACCTAATGCTTTTCTGAACTAGGAGAACCAAGCTGGATCCCAAGGGACAAGCACAGAAGGTATCAGATTGCTCTTCCATTCTGTGCCCTACAGGGACCTGGAACTGACTTCTGTGTCGTGACAGAGAGGTAACTCCTTTCCATTGATTTATTGGGTTTTAATTGTCTGTCTGTTCTTCCTGAAGACTGTTCCCTTGGTATCTTGCTCCTAATCATGATGTTGTTCATCTAACTCTGTTAGCGTATTTATACAGACTAAACCTCTAAACTGGAAGAAGAAATCAGTGACCATGTTGCTTATTCAGGCAGGTATGGGCACTATAAAGAAGACCAGCATCAAAACAACACATAATCACTGCAACCACACACAAGGGAGAGAAGACAGATATCTTGTTTGCACATTCCTTGTCCGGATGTCCTCTTCTTGTCTGTTGTCATGAGGACAGAGCTGCCCTCTAAAGCTGTTGCCTTGTAGGTCAGACTGGTTGGCATGAACTGACATCACAGGAGACAGCAAAACTTCATTTGTATTAATGTGGCCATCTGGAACACGTCCAAGACTTCTAGACAAAAACATCAATGTACCAAACACAGAAACACAGGGATGGATTAAAGCCCACCTCTAGCTACCTGCAGAATGCCAACTACAAAAGGCATTGATAATGTCTCACAAATCAGCATGACAAGGGGATAAAAACATGACAGCTGGCAGGTGAGAACTGAGACTCAGTAAGTTGTGCTATGCTGTATGCATAAACCAAGCAACAAAAAAATCATGGAAACAGTTCCTTCAGCCTAGCCCAGAGCAGTAACAGCAAAAGCCATCCATTCAGAGCCATACAGCTCCCAGATTTGCCAATGTTATAATTTTTTAAAAAGGAAGCTTCTATTTTTCATCTTTCCACACTCAAGAAATGCTGTGGAGAGCTATGCCTTAAGAAAAGCCCCTTTGCTTTTCTTTATGTAATTGTGTCATTACATCATGTATTTTTCACTTATGACCATGACTTGGAGACTGATGTTTGTCTTATGAGCACTTAAAAATATCCCTCACCACATGCATTTGAGTTCTTTCATTGAAGACTTCATCCAAAGTTCTTTGGTGCACTCCCAGCCAAAACCTTGGTCTCCAGCACCCTCAGTTTCCAGCTTATTTTGAAACCTTCTCCCCCTCTGAAGGGTGAGGGAGAAATATCAAGCATTGCTCCTTCAGGTCCACCAGGATGACAAAAATCCCATCCTGGCAGACCAAAAGAATAGAACAGGAGGGTTGCAAGTTCTCCTGGCTGCATGGTTCTGGCCCTTGGAGATCCCCGCTGCCACCCACACAAAGAGCACAGACCAGGCTCCAAAACACATGGTTTACATCAGGCCACTGTTTCAGTTCTTGGAGAACTACAGTTCAATGTTTGACTCTGCAGACACTTTTGGGAGAATAAAATATGAAACTTATTCCAGCATCAGGCCTCCTTAAAACTTCCAAGCATAAGTCAATGAGATGGAGATGGATGGATATATTGCATAGACTGTAAAATCAGGTACAGATGTAGAGCTGTAATCCTTCTATAATAAAGTATTTAATCACTAAGAGAAAATGGAGCAACCTTTAGTGATGAATATACTTTGTATGTCATAAAAACTGTAATTATTCTCCAATCACTACAAAACAAAAAGTCTGAACATTTGGCAGACCCATTTTGGAAGTGTTTTTAAAACCAGGTACTTCAAAAGCAGCACTGGAAAGTGCCTTTTGAACCTGCCACTCAAACTACACCTTTGCCTAGATACATCTCCTCCTCTGCCTGGGTATATAGCTAACTGACATTTGTATTACTCTGTTGTTCTTGCTAGAACTGCTCTTTCTAATTTTCCCTTGGGATTCTCTTTAATGCATCTTTCAAGATCCTAACATTATTAACATGCTTACATTTGAAGCATTTGAAGTTCTTCATCTGGTGAAAACTATTTTATTTCTGATGCATTGTTCTCTTTGACATAGCTCAAACTGTATTGGCCAGAGGCCCTGGCAAAATGACTGCCTATGTAAGGATTTGTCTTCCATGCAGGACAGAGACACAGATCTGACTCTGGCAATTCCCTGAGAGTCCAGTGAACAGCCACGGGATGAAATCACGGCTGGGTTAAGTGGCAACATTAGCAGAAAGGGGCTTACAGTCTTTAATCTTTTGATAACAAATATGTCAAATCTATAATATCCAAACGAGTTTCAAATCTATATGCAAGTATTCTTTTAATCTTTGCTTACTGACATTGAGTCTAACATTTTCTGGGCTTAAAAATGGAAGTGGGTAAAGAGGGACTGAACCCCTGTGGTACTCCAGGTTTGACCCAAAGCTCCCTGGCTTCGATGCCTTTATCATGCTTGTCACTGGAAATTTGGGTTGCAAGAAGGGAGACTCACTGATGCAACAGAAAGACAAGTTTCTAGCAAAGCTAACCTATTTCTTTTACACCGTCCATATGACAAAGAAGAATAGCTTGAGCTGTCAATGGGCCTGACAAAGCCATTCATGCCATATTCCTCCACGCATATACTTTCAGTCCCTCAGGCTCAGAAAGGAGAGAATATTAATGCTTCTCCTGAGGTTTCCCAGTGCTGACACTGCACCACCCCACAGGACTTCTGGTCATCTCATCTGGCATGATGCTCAGACCCTTCCTAGTGGGCAAGAACTTAAAATTCCTTGGCTCCAGTGGATATTCAATTGCAGAAATAGCACAAATATCAACTTACAACATTTTAAGCTCTGTTTCTGAGCTTAAAACTCACTCTTACTGGGTTTTTTATGCATATTTTGTTGTTAAATCAGCCACTGAAAATACATTGTTCATTGAAGAGAAGAGGTAGACACTACAGAACAGAAATCCACCACACAATGCTGAAAATTTGGAAGCTACATCTCTCCTGGAAAATCCCTGACTTCTACCTGCTTGCATAAACCATCCTTACGGGCTTCTCACAGACACCATTACAAAGCCTGGGGCCTTCAATGGCATTGGCCCTGGACGCACAGTTTAATCATTATTAAAGCAGCCCACTGTCACCACAAGAGGTAACACTTTCCTTAGTGGAGAGCAAGTGGCTTTAAGCCCACATCAGATTGTGCACTCTGAGCACAGGAAAAGAAACAATAGCCTGAGAGGTTTCCAAGGCAGCAGGATTCCCCTGAAGAACTCCACATCTCCTCCGGACAGACTCAAGGGAATACACACGAGCATATCTGCCTGCATGGACAGGATCCATCTGTCACTGGTGCCCAGGGCAAACCCATGGGTTTCACGAGGCCCTTCCACTGCAAGCTCCTGGAAAACAGGGTTCCCCTTTACTCTCCACTGCCCCAGGCTGCTGCTCACCCCCCAGATAGTACAAAAGCTGTCAGGGACATGGGGCTACTGGAAGCACCCCTTGGAGCCCAGGCAGGATTTTGGCTGTACAACCAGTAATCAGCAACATTCTCTAACAACTTGGCAGTTCAGTACACAACAACAGCAGAAGGTGACATGAAACTAACACAAAGCTTGCACCAGGTGCACCAGGATGGATATTATTCCTGTTGTAAAATAGACTGGCTTCCATGCTGAGAGCTGCCACTTCTGAGCCATAATCTCTACATGTGTTTCTAGGAGAAAGAACTGACGCCTGCTAAAAATGCACATGGTAAAATCCACCATGCCAGTGGGAAGAAATATCATCTTCCAATACTGGTCTGTTTATCTGAAATTTCTAACAAAAAAATTGCTCAGGCTGACAATCTCAGTGGCTGTATCATATTCTGTGAAGCTGCCACCAAGGGAAAGCTTTCTTTAGAGACTTCCACACAAGGGAATATAGGCAGAACATTTTTTGGGGTTGAAGATGAAGCTGGTACTTCACCTGCACCTAGTGCTCCAACAGCGATGACTAGATGGAAAGATTGACCAAAATGTGCAACATCACAAGCCCATGGATGCCCTTCCTTCCAGCACTAATGGCAGCATGGAGCTTGCAGAATGACACTCTGCCCAGTCTGGACATGAGCAATTGGTCTGAGAGTCATGGCACTGCAGCCTACACACATTTATTCTCATGCCCGTACTACCCGCCCTGGCTTGTAGGTGAGCCAGTCTATTCCTCTTAAACTGGGCCTCAAAGGATGCCTGCAGGCAAGGTAGCAGCAAAAGAGAGAGTATTGTTTCTAGGCTGTCATGCATCCCCTCTACCACTGATCCCCTCCCTGCATTCCAGCAGCCTAAGCTAGCTTTGAAGTGGGTTGGCAAGGAACACAACTCAGTGCCAGCGCATGAACTCCTGTGAGCCAACCTCTGTCCTGCTTCCTGCAGGTATGGCCATAGATCTCCGGGAAGGAAAACACGCCTACTAAAATTGCACTACTCATCAGAAGGCTAACTAAACCATGGCAGAGTATTTATGCTGTGCACCTGGATTACTTCTTACGAACCTAAATCTTTACTCCATTGCTCTGCTTTCACAGGAGTGCAATGGTCTTAAAATCAGTGGCATGTTACAGAGGCAGTCAAGAGAAGAATGAGGCCCTGCTAATTCAAAGACTGAGTAAAACACTATGTGTAATTATCCTCATGTGAGATATGGACTAGACTTACAGAAAGTCACAGCAGGCAGCAGTTCTCCTTCTGCAACAGCTTTGACTCCAACCTCATCAAGCAGTGGTTACCACCATCCATATAGCACAAAGCTTTATACATGAATATTCACTTTATACACTTTACACAGTTTGGAATATTCACTTTATACATGAACTGTATTTTTAATTACATACTTCTATTTAAACAGCTAATTTCCTTCCAAATCTCACTCGGTCTTGGCTGCTGGGATGTTTTATGGCAGATCCCCTAAGCAGGAGTCAAATGCTAACTTTCTTTGCATTGGTTTGGGGTGTTGCATTGTGTGTGGGCACTGACAGCTCTCAGCCCCCTTCACCTTTACATCCCCACTCTAAAGAGCCTCTGAAAAAAACATTCATCTTGGTCACTTTAACACCTACCAAATGGATTACACCAGTCATTTGTGAAAACAGTGACAAGTGTTAACCAAGCCACAACTAGCCAAAATCTCATGGTTTCAACTGTTCTTTAGATACCCAAGTTTTGAAAACCCCAGAAAACTGTGATTTTCACACACAACAACAACAAAAAAAAAGGCAATTTGGATGGTTTGGCTCTGCTTTTGGCTCATTCATTTTTGCATATCACAGACTTCACCAATCATCCCCCTTAAGTGCTCCAGGTTACTTGAATGTGAGGGAGTTGGTCTACACCCCTCTACCAAAACCACCTCAAAATATCTAAACTTGCTCCCTTACCCTATGAAGTAGCACAGATTTTTAAATCTACTAGAGATCCACATTTATGTAGTCTTTCCATTCCATCTCTAGCTGAAGTCCACATGCAACTTTCCACTAGAAACTGCCAAAAAGGCCTGAGACTCACAAACTAAGAGAGCAGGAATTCAAGGTTCATCATTCACTGAAGGAAAAAAAAGTTAAAACTCTCAATTTTTATTTCACATTGTAAACCTTTCATAAATCAGAAAGGGTTCAGATTTTCCCAAGGTATGGGTTTGCTAAGACCAAAACACTGCCTCAGTGTTAAGTCTGTACTCTTTCATTGGCAGCTCTCAGAGATTAAGTTTCTTTGGAGTGACTGGAAAAAGTACAACCTAAAATAAGACAGTCTTTGCTTTTTCCTTTTCATGAAAATTGAAAAAAAACCTATCAAAACATTATTTATCTACCTGCAATTTCAAACCATTCACAATTTACGTCTTGAAATAACACCAGCTCTATGATTTTTTTAAATAACTTTATTCCACATTATTCATTATAAAAATACATTTCAAAAAGTACATATGTAGCTTTGCACCCTGGAAAAGGAAGCTGGCAGCACATGCTCCAAGTCTCCCAAAATGCAAAATTTATAGATACTAAATAATGCATGCCAAAGAAATGACCAGAATAGTATTACTGCTATTCTTAGAAGCTCTGCACTAGGTTGGGCTCAGATCTTCACTGCTGATAAAATACCTTCTTATTTCATTTTCAAAAAGTAAACTTCTGGAGTCGTATTCAAAGCAATGTCTGCATGCAAAGCCCTGGACTGTATTACACATTATAACTAGCCCTATCATAGCTGAACAGACATGACTGAGGTAAAGGGCAGCTGTCACTGAAATCACCATCATGGTCTGTGAACTAGTATCTGGAATGGTCAGCAAAGATTTTATCCAACTAATACCCTTAAAAAGCAGCTGAACATATCACAAAGATGCACTCACAGCTCTGCAGATTTGTGAACGAGAATCCATGCCACCTTCCTTGGTTTAGCCCAGGAATATCCAGAATTGAAAATACAAAGCAACTGATGGCTTGGCCTACAATGTTGAGGTGCAAAAGGGCTTCTCCCCATGCAGCACAGAGCACCCCTGACCAATAGTATATATAGCAAGAGGGACATCAAGTCAAGAAAGCCTCTGCAAAAATCAGGAGAGGAAGTCTCACAACAGACCATGGTAGACTTCCAGTGTCTTTAACATGCCATAACTAGCAGCCTGCTGGAGCCTTGTATTACCAATGTGCATGGACTCTTATTTTGTGTTATTCATCCGTTGTTTGAACACCCACAGTGGGAGATTTGGAAGGAGGGGTGGAGTGAAAGGGTGTACTGATATAGTATGCTCTCTATCTCTTGCTAGGTGAGACTCTCTAACACAGAGATGGCACTGGTGCAGTTCAGAGGAATGAAGATCTCAAATACCAAATCACCCATCCAGCATAGCCCGCTTGGCTTGGGAGGTCTGAACATCTCGTCACCAATGCTGGCCAGTCCCTAAAATGAGCTCTTGTTGAAAATCAACCCTTATTTCTATGACAGTAACATCTTCTAGTGTCACAGGGCTTCAACTAGACCTGCATGGCACACAAGGAGATGTTACTCAACAGTTATGGGCATAGATCTGGATGTTCTGCATGGCCAACACTAGCCAGAAACAGCAGAAACAAAGCCCTAGTTTGGACCCCTGAAACCAAGGCTGTCCACTACTAGTAAGGCAAAGAAATTTGCACTGCTTTAACAAGTACTCGCTAATGTCTTCTAGGTTGGCCATCTGCTACTGTTCTGCACAAACATTTTGTTAAAGTAGCAAAGCTTTCTGAAACACAGTGATTTCCTTCCATATAAAGGGGCCACAAATTACTCAAAGCTCCTACAGACATTTCAAAGTTTCACTATTTGCCTTCTCAATTTTTACAGGGACTGCCTGTAACCATAACAAAAGGGGAGTGTTTTTTTAAAATATATGTAAATATATTGCACAGGACAAGCAGCTTAAAATACATATTTGCAAGAGGCCCCTCTTGCTGGAAAAGCCAAATGGCTCCTTTCTCTTTGCCAAAAATCCTGCAAATCCTATGGCTAATTTTATGGAGGCTCTTCTGTTTGGATCCATAGGGCCTGTTTCTGCCACCGGTACTGCAGTTATTAGCAGTTTGTTCTGCAATGCTCCAGTCTTAAGAAAGAACTTGTTTGTCTCCAAGGAAAGCAACAGGTAGAAGGGTGGGAACATGCTAAAAATAATCCCTCCTCTCTTCAGGCACACCACCTTGTTTCAGAAATATCCATACTAACTCATCAGCTACTCTGATGCTTACCCCCACTCTGAGGTCTGTCACTTATCTGAGCTCTCACTTCATCTCTCTCCCCTGGATTGACGTCCTTCCTCTCTCCCTGAGCTTCCATGAAAAAAAAAAACCAAAAAACAAACACTTGTTTTCTCTGGGATTTCCTTCTCCCTCCCCTTCCCTGACACATAGATGGATGGTTCCTTCCCTCCATTCCCAATGTGAGGGTGTGGAAAACATCCTCTCCCAGACATGCTTGCACTACATTGCTGTGCAGGCACAGCCATGCCCACACCAGCTTTCCTGCATAGCTACGACTGCCCTGTGCTAGAGCAATGTGGGACAGCTGGCTTGTCACCACCACAAAGACAGACTTAAGCCAATAAAAAGCCATTTCTCTTTTAACTTTACTAAAGTGGTGGTCTGAAATGTATTTCCATGCTTCTAAGGTTTCACACTCATTCCCATGTCACATCATCAGCTGCAGGCTTCCTGCCTGACCTGCACAGTGTGGTACCAAACATGACCAGAACTCCACAACGTTTCATACAAGTCATTATCCCTCCCCAAGAGTAATTTAAACAGCTGGTTAGCAGGGGAAAGCAAGTGTGTTTGCAGAGGTGTCTGGCCCTCAGCAGTCAGCACTTTGAAGGGCATGGTACATCCTGCACTAGTGACTGCACTGTTCGGAGGGCAGCTGAGGAGCACGTAAGGTCTGAGACATCTCAAGCAATAAACACATATTACCCTTGCATTCAGCAACTGAAACTCAAGTATCTTTGGCCCTGACTGAGAAGTGGTTTTGAGGAGGATAGACACACTGCCTGCTGAGCAGTCAGTCCCCTGACATGGGTTTAAGCATGCACTCACATTTTCAGAGGACCAGCTTGACTTACAGTAGCCACTAAGAGTGAAGAACAGGTAACTCAGCACCCTTGCACAGGAATCACCACACTGCAAATAAGAAAGGACATTACCATACACTTCTGTTCAAGGTTTAGACCTTCTAGGTTTTCAATATGGTTGCTGTACCATCACAGAAGAGATTATTTTTCTTTGTAATTTCATTTTCTGTTGGCTTTGTTTCTTTGGGAAGAGAAATTTCTTCTGTGTCTAAAAGTACCACACACTTCGAGAGATGGATGCTATTCAGGACCATCTTGGTGGGTCATCATGGTAGGAAAAGATATTCAGCTCTTTACAGCCACGCACTCAGAGCGCATCTCTTCCCCTCTCCTCTGCATAAATACAGCTTTGGACCTGAGGCTCAGGACCAGCATCCTCCAGCATCACCAAAGTTGCCCTAAAATCCTACAACATAGCAAGTATCTAGACTGATAATAAATCATTTCACTCACAAAACAAACAAGTTAAGGAACACAGAAGTCAATAAAAAGAAGGAATTAAACCCCACTTTCTACACAGTCTCAAGCAGACTCTGAAGTTCACTAGGTGGAATAAATGGAAAGCTGGGATACTCTACATTTACAGGCTTCCCAAGCCTGTGCTCACAGTCTCTTTCATCAGAGCAATGTGACCTGATCATCAAGCTGAATTTATCTTCAAGCACCTGTCTGTGGTGTAGCTGGATTAATGTCCCCAGACTGGAGAAGCAGACACCAAGCCACATCAGCTTGCAGGTTCAATCCAGAAAAATAATATGCATGTACTTCCTTCAGCTGTGTTCAGTGATTTCAGGGAGTACCAGCACACACAGCAGACAAGCGTGTGTGTCTCACAAATCACAGTCCAATATGTAATAATCAAGAGGGAGTCTACAGCAGGCACAGTATCAGAACCCATATCCTGAATCGTGGAGGTGAATGCAAGCCCACACAATCCTCCCACCTCAGGGAAAAGTCTGCTCGCTGCTTTGCAGGGATGCTATGTGTGATGGCAGTACACAGCCAACAGTCTCTTATTGAGGTTTTATAAAATCCTGAGGAGATACTACTGAGCATCTCACAAAAGATTTCAGTAATTCCTCCTTGTTTGGAAAGTTTCAGGTGGAAGAGAACACTGGTTTAGGTTGGGCAGTTCTCCAGCACCAGAGCATGGAAAAAGCATTCAACTCATTTTTTAAAACAAAGCCAATAGAGCCCATGAAAGGTGAGATGTGACTTCAAAAGTCTGTCTCGAACCTATGAATGAAACCAGGTCTTGTGATCTCCAGACCATCTCCACAGTAATAAGACCCCAGACACTTACTAACTACATTATTAAAAATACATGCAACCTGAAATCAGGTTGAAGGCTCAACCCAGCCAAGCCAGATGGAGCCTTTCCATCACTGTCACTCGTTCTTGAATTGTTTGTAATACATTTACTTTGGGAGACCAGAAACATCAAACCAATAGCACAAGGAAGATCAGAAGCCAACACAAAGCTCAGCTGACACAGACAATAAGGCTGTGAACACATAACCCAGAGCACCAATTTCTGCAAAACATAGCAAGCCTTCTGCTAAGTCCCTGGACAGCCATCAGCTTCAACACTGCTACAGCCTCTCCATGCATGAGCTGTGGGGCCATCTGCAAAGCATCTTACGCTGAAGACCACACAATTATGTCACCAAACCCAGCATGGCTTCAAAAGGTGATGAAAGGGAAAGGCATTCGGACCATGCAAAAGTGCAGCTCAACTTGTTCATGTAGGGCCAGATTCTGACACTATCAGGTATTTCAGCAAGGCTGCCATGTGAAGCAAAACATTACCCAGAAGGAATAACAGCATCTAAGTCC
This sequence comes from Chloroceryle aenea, assembly GCA_013399075.1. Taxonomy (NCBI): domain Eukaryota; kingdom Metazoa; phylum Chordata; class Aves; order Coraciiformes; family Cerylidae; genus Chloroceryle; species Chloroceryle aenea. The sequence continues at coordinate 17,259 of VWZY01013003.1, read as the reverse complement.
AGCTCTCCACCTATCTGACTGCTGCCTGCATGCTGTGATGCTCTGGCCCAAGGACCTCAGCAGCACAGGAAAAACTAAACACTGGCTTTCTGAGGCTGAAAAGATGAGGCCCAGCTACTTATGCTGCAGAAGAGCAGGAGCCAGAGGCCAAACCCCCAGGACTCACACCTTCTGACATTGTCAGAGGGGCAGAAGAGGTGGGCACAGAGTGCTGCTTCCACACCTCCCTCACTCAGCAGTGGGAGCATACAGGGCTCTGTGAGGGCTGGCTGGGGACATGGCAGGGATCAGGCTGGGCACTGGGCGTCGTAAGCCATCAGCCATGGCAGCATGATTTGCCAGTCACATCTGCTGCCACCTGTTATTGGAGTTTTAAGGCAAACTCAGTATTTGCTTCCTGTTATCAACTAAACCTCTACCCACCATGTACTCCTTTCCAAGGATGCCACTCTGAGAGGAAGAAAAAATCACTTCATTACAGAGTACACAACAAATTATGTTTATTCAATTTCTCTCATTTTTGTTTGTTTTTTAGGGACAAGTTAAAACTAGCATTCCAATTCCAGCAGTTCCGCACTTCTTCCAGAAAAAGTAGTCCCAGACAAAATATTGCATCCAACTGTACAGTAAACATGATGACAAATAACCATTTGAATAGTTCCGTCTTACTTTACAGCAGATGTATATATTAAGAATGACTGACTCCTCCAGGGGAAAAATAATCTGTTTAACACCAGAAGAATACAAGAGTCATAAAGATTTGCTGGAACCGGGATCATTGCAAGATGCCCAAGAGGATTTGATGGCTGAGTAATAGTGAAAGCTGCACTGGAACAACAAAATGTGAACACACTCCACAGTCCTCAAAGGGTAACTTGCTCTGTTTAATGAAGAGCTGATTTGATGCTCAAGTTACTCACTGAAGAGAGGGGTTTTAAAACACACGCTTCTCCAAATTGCTTTCTAATATGTACACAGTTAAATCTGGATATACCTTTTAAGTTTTCTTCCAGGGCAAGGACAAAATCCTTACAACAGAATTTCAGTATTTATCTGATACAACTAAAAATATTCCTTTTGTTTAGGAAAAGCTCTCTGTTTAGAGCACACAATTTATATGTGACTTGGGTCTTTCTTCTACCTTCCCTTGTTTCTCCACTCTTTGGGGCTATTTGCTTTAAATATAGACTGGCTCTGTCAAATGCAAGCACCCACACCATGATGGAGCCACACACAAAGACCAGTTTCAGAGGCACTGAAGTGCAGTCAGCTCTGATTGCAGCATGAAGGTGTGACATAGCCAGGTTATGCACCCTGACCTGGCAGACAGGAAGGCTCTCATGTCCCACAGAACAGATGCAACTTACGAAGAGCTAACAGCAGACCAGAGGTTATAAGTTCGATGAGAGTGAGGTTCAGCAACTGCTGCTAAGGAAACATTATCATATAACCTGTACAGATTTTAATCATCCTGAAAATGCTGTTAACAGTACAAAACACAGCGAAGCTTGAACATATATTTGCACACATTTGCAAAAGCTCTAAGGGGCAGATTAGGAGAGAAGACCTTACATTACATCCCAGAGAGAAGGAATCAGTGTTTGCAGAGATATGTGTGTCAGAAACCCAGAAGCTGTGTGCTTTAGGAGGGCAGGACACAGGATGGGAGGTCTGGAGAGAAGTAGGTACCAGGATACCCTTCAGGATGAAGAAGGCAGAGGGAGAGCAGTAACCTGAACAGGTCTGGCTGGGCATCAGAGGCACATGAGCTGTCAGCACAATCTCCCATCTCCCCAGACAAGGAAAGAGCCACCATGTAAATATTGATTGATGTTAATTCCTGTTAGCTCTGCTACCAATATAACAGGTAAGCACTCAGCCATGTGTAGAAAAAGCTCATTACAAGCTTTTCTAAAGTTTAAAGAGGACCCATGGAAACATGACACTTTCCAGGTGGTTGTACATCCCCAAAGGAAACGAACGAATCCAACTACAGAGGTGCTGCAGACAAACTCTGATGGTGCCCACAAGTAACAATAAATGTGAGAGCTTGTATCAGAGCATCAGGAGTCCATCTGTCAGGAGTCCGCACAGAACCAGTGCAAAACCCCCTCGCTGGTCTAAATGCCTCTTTAGTAAAAGGCAGGCAGCGGAGATGCAGGCTAAACCATACCGTCCCTCTAAATCCCTAGACATCCAGGGTGTGGAGGAAAACTGAGAAACGTGTGTCCTGAGACTCAGAGAACAGACAGCAAAACAAAAGATCTCAGCAGTTCTTGTTTTTTAAATCTTGTGCTTTTTAAGCCACCGTCTTGATCTTGGCAGTGCTTATTTTGGCACTGCAGTTTGTGAACATTCAACACAGATTGTAGGTTTTGCAGCCAACAGCGCAGCAGAATAAGCAGTAGTATAACACATATAGGAAAATGTAAACGTGATTTCAAAGGCTTTATACTGGGTCACGCATAGTGAAGGATCTTCCAGACAACCTCCCATTTCTTCAAGAGAATCATCACTCCTCTGCTGCCCCGAAAATTTAAGTCATACCACTCCTCAGAGGCTATAGTGCCAGTGCAGATATAGTCAAAATGCAACCTCTTAGTCCACATCGAAGCGAAATATTTGGGCTCCTCATGGGTCTGAGGGAAAGGATCTCCCCAGGTTCAGGATCTGCTGCTCCCCTCTGGATTTCACTGCCTCACAACCTAGAGGCTCATCCCTCTCTCCCATGCTGGGCAGGGGCACAGGCTGCAGAGATGAAGCAATCTCTCATCTCAGAGAATAACGAAAACACTTGTAGTTCCAAGCAAATAAAATTTCAACTGCACTCAAAAGAATAAAACCAATCCTGTAGTGTAACACACCAGTGAAATCTTTTGCTGCCTTAAGAAAAGACAAGTGGCAATTTGGAGGGGAGAAAATCACAAGAGGCAGCGCTGGTACCTGCCTGAGGGATCAGCAAAGCATCCGCAGGGCTGGGAGTGCCCTCTCAAGGCTGCACAAGAGCACAGTACGGCTGCAGCTTCGGGGAGAAAACGGCAGCATGGAGCTTCTCGAGAGGAAAGCACGTCAATCAATGTCTATGCCATTCCATCTGAAGAAGTGAGCACTTCATCTGTTTAGTGTGTTAGTGGTCTGCGCCAGGCACCGCTAAACATCCACCCTCCCTCCTCAGCCTCAGCAGAAATCACACGCACAACAGCACTAAAAGTTCTCAGTTACACACATGCACCCAGGTATGAACGGTTTGCTTGGGCAGGTGAGGGGGGAGTTAAGCAATATTGATTTATGAAGTCAGGTAACTCATCTTAAACAAGATAAGCAGATCCTAGTGTTTCAAAAGTAGGAAAAAAAGAAAAGAAGAATAATAATTTTAAAAAGATAAAGGGCGCTGGTTTGACTGCAAGTTTTGGAATATTTGAGATCATGCTCAGGCTACTAAACACAGGCTCACTCTAGAGGTCTTTGGTCAGGAAAATGTTCCAGTCCTGGTTATACCTGACCTGCAGCAGTGCAAATTTAAAAGACCCAATGCCTGATGCTAGCACATTCTAATGCCCCCTTAGCCACACCCCTGAGCACTTGTCCAGTGATGAAGAGAGCTGGATGATACAGCTGCAAAATGGAGAAACCATGGGTCCTAGACATGCACCAGAAACGGCGCCTGGTGAAAATACTGCTCTGGTTAACTGATCTGAAATCAACAGACCACCTGCAGATGGCTACAAACATCTTGGAGCAGAGGCGAAGTCCAGCCTCAGTTGTCTTGAGACTCAGAAGCCACACTTAACCGTTTCAGTGTCCTGCATGAGAAATGTCAATGCCACCTGAGCACTGAATGTGTTTGGGGAGGTAGCCATATTTTTGGGGTATATGAATGCTCACTCAATGCACTGTATCATACAGACAAGATCTCATTCCCTCTGCAGGCAGAGAGAAAGCATGTCATGTCTTTGTTCTAATGTACAATCTATTCAACCTCCCTCTATTTTCTTTCTGTATAGATCAACTTTTGATACACCTTAACTACACATCCAGCCAATCTCAGACCATCCGCTGTTTTGAAAAAATGGAATTACAAACTTGGACAGCACAAGGGCTTTCATACCTCTGACACACCCAGTGGCTGGTACAGACCTCTACAGTTAAGACCATTACAGCACTGTCCTATATAACTGAGAAGATACATTCCTTAGAGCTAAATGAAATGGAAAATTCCCTTGGAGACCTTCTGCTTTCCCTGTTTATGTCACACAGTCTAGACAAGGAGGGAAAATGAGACTTAATGCTGTTGTCAGAAAGGCTCTAGCTCTGAGCACAGCCTCTTCTTAACATTCCTCCCAAACTTCTCCCACTGAACCAGTGCTTGAATATTATTTGTGTAAAAGCAACTGAGAATGGTTTCTACAGGAGGACTGCTTTCTGCCACCAGTATCCATCCTTCCACACGTGGTATCTGGCAGCAAGCAATAAAAATCTCTCTTGGCAATACCCAAATGAGATCTGCCTCTTAAGCTGGCTCCAGCACAACATCGTTCTCTTATGCTTCCTTAGTCCAAGAGACTGCCCGCAGCAATCCTGGCCACAGGCTCCACACTGACTTTCCATTTTGATAAACAGAAGCAGTCAGTGACAGCACCAGCCCAGTGCCAGACCCTCACTGGAGAAAAATCTTTTCTTTCTTTCCACAGACAAGACAAAAAAACAAAACAAACAAACAAAAAAAAAAAACCCAAAAACAACCCTTCCTCTGTCAGAGCCCCTCTGCTGAGCCAAGGCAGCCTCCCCATCTCCCAGACATGGCACTTAGGCAAAGGCTCCAAAGTGCGTAGTGAATTTGGGACAAGTCACCTAGACAGAGCATGTGTTTAAAAGGCAAAGAAAGGAGGACAGGAAGGGACTATTCCAAACACAGCTAGATGATAAAAAATCAAGGCCAAGGGCAGCAAAGACACTCAGCAATAGTTTTTATTCCCTGAGAAAGGACTCCGAACATCCACTAGCCTTTCTGCCTGAGACTGCACTTGTTCAGGGCACAGTCTGGATTTAGCGGTTTATAAACTATTCTCTAAACTGGAGAAGGAAAGTGGTGCCCACTCAGCGTGGCCAGCACACCATCAGGAACAAGGAGCACATGTGCAGCCAACAACCAGTCCTGCACTGCCACTCAGGGGTTAACAGCACAGTGTTCCTACTCCAGTAGGTTTTGGTGTGCTCCAGAGGTCTGTAGCTGGGAAGCACGAAGAGCTCTATGTATCACTATGCCAAGACATTTGGGTTTGTTCAGAAATTGGCTTGGTGTGGGACTGCAAACGAAGAAAGACTGTATGGATGTTACGTCCAAAATTTTCAGTCAAGTTTCAGACTCCTCTAGAATCACTTTAGACATTACACAGAGAAGCAAAAACCTGCCTGTGTTCAACAGCTAACACTTTTCCTCAGAGGCCATGACACATCCCATGGATATTGCCCATGCTATCAGCACACAAATTCCCCTGCTCCCTTCCCACCTTCTCTCCCTGGCCAGCTGGCAGCCCAAGGGACAGCAGATCCAATTCCCCCTCCACTTCCCACTGCCACAGGGCACTACAACCGTAAACCCACTTCCAGAAGAGTGAATCTAGGTTTAACCTGAACAAGCATGGCACGTCACAGAATGAAAGACAGCAGTGGGCACCTGACAGCAAATCTGCTCTGTGGTCTGCCTCCTGCAAATGCACCCTGCGTCTACTCCGCAACTGCACCCTACAAACCATGCACAAAGAAAGGGCTGCACAGGGTCTTCAAAACAGGCTCGAAGATTCTTCCTTGTTCCAGGTTAAGCAGATCTTTCCAGTTTGTTTAGCTGCACACTAAAACTCACCAGGAACCACAGGTAACATTAGACCCTGGGCTCTCCGGTCCAGCCCAGAGCTGCCTGGAGGTGAGATGCTATCATGCTGTCTCGATCTTCTGCAACTACAGCACCAAGCTGGCGACGGCACAGCCTCCAGAGCCAGGGAGCAAGTGCCCCTGTAGCGCCCTGGCCACTGTAACCCCCTGGTCACTGTAACCCCAGCAGTCACAATCTGGTGCTGAAATGCCTCCTTAAGTCCTGCTTATACTGCCTCTAGCCATGCTCCAGTGCAAAGACTTTGTGGGCACAAGTTGAGACAGTTTTGTGATTGAGCATTGAGTGTAGTACAAAGAGCGCCACGGGGGCTGCAGTTATCGCACGCTGCTTCCACGCGGGAAAGGACGGGGAAGATAAGCCGCTGCACCCCACAACCCCTCCTCCAAAGTAGTTTAAAACAGAGACTGAGAGTCCGGGAATCCTGACAGTAGCCCCTGCCTCGCTCAGGCTGGTCCGGGGTCCGATCCACAGCGCTCTGGAGGCGGGATTGAAGAAAAGAGGGATCCAGAGATGCTCACTGCGGGGACCGATCGGTGTCAACGCTGTTAACCGAGAGAGAGCTGGGCTCTTTAGCCGAGCCCAGGGGGGACGAATGGACCAGGAAACGGGCCAAGCTGGAATAAGGCATCCAAGGGCTAAAGGCAAGAGGGAAGGAGCCTTCTGTTGCCCTCAGCTCACATTTGGCCGGGTGCGTCCTTACGGGCTGCAGCCCCGCGCCTCAGAGCTGCC
>VWZY01013002.1:19907-33057 GCA_013399075.1 Chloroceryle aenea | reverse complement strand
TGGCGCTGCTGCTTCGGAGCCTTCTTGGAAGAAGTCGATTTGTTCTTGTACCTGAAGCAGGTGATGTTTATGCAGAGACATCTGAATGACAGCAGGAGTGAGGGGCAAATCTAATAAAGCCTAATAAACCGTGAGAGTCTAAATGTCATTAAACTTACAAAGATGAGACTCCAAATCACCAAAAAGGTAAATGTCTTCATTAGTCTGATCTCTGAAGACTGTCGAACATTTCATTAATTTATAATTTATGATTGTTTGACAAATATTGAAAAGTATGTAAATATGAGGGGGATAATGTCTTTTCTGCGGGAGATAAGGAAATGACCCAAACTGTACGTGCCTGCTAGATTACACACGAGGTTCCATCTATCTGTTATCAAACTGTGCTTTCCCTTTATACAACATATTGTGCAACTGACAAGTGAAATAGTGCAGATAAACCAGTGGTTTAAAACGTAATAAAGACAACAGCCATTTGCATTTTTTACATTTTATTACAAAGGTAATTTACTATGACACATTTCTGAATGTAATTTATGAAAACGTTTTAAAGCAATTATATAATGTATACAGCACTCGGAGACAGAGAAAGTCAGATAAATAATAATCTTATGGATCTTCAGAGACTTTCTATAATGCTGAAAATATAGACTTTCACAGGAACAGCATTAAAACATAAAATCGTAGAAATAAAATGCAGAATGATGTAATAAAGAGGAAATGGATATAGTTAGAACTAGAATAGCAACATTAGATATTCAAGGAAACAATCTCATCTATTCCAAGAACTATATTATCTCCGTGGTTTTTTGTTTTGTTTTGTTTTGTTTTCCTCTGTGTTGTAAAGTAGGCTTCTTAAAGTAAAGAGGATTTATGAGGAAAACGTCTTTCACCTCAGTCTTTAGTGGACCAAGCAGTGGACCGTCTAGTGGGGATCTCGGAGAGGCAAGGAGCAGTGTCAGCCTCCCTTCGTTCTCCTGTGACAAAGGGGAATTACGAGTTTATTACCACTCATCGTCTCGGGAAGAGAGGGGGCAGGAGGCGCTGCTTTGCGCGTTCGCGTGCAGAAATCCTTACGCGGGACCGGGGGTGCGGGCGGGCCCCGTGCCCTCCCGCCCGCTTGTACTCCCTGCACCCCACCCGGCAGGACTCCGTGAAGTTTCCCACAGTCTCCTCGCTTCTCAGCACAGCACACACTTGCTCATGCCCCCGTGGAGTCCAAGGCGAGGTTGCCACTGTTTCGATGGGTAAGGGGCACGGGGCGGCTCCCCGAAGTAGGGTCCCGCGCCCCCTCCCCCTGCAGCTCCGCGGCTGGCGAAGGAGCGCTTCCCTGCTTACGGTGGAGAGCAGGGAGATGCCCTATAGAGAAACCAAGAGGGGACAGCATCGCCTGAGAAATGTCTCCAGGTGCTTCCAACGAGCTGTTTGCACACAGAGGGTCAGCAAACCCATCGCTTGCTACTGCCTGGAGCTTTTTTTTTCTTTATTTATTTACCCAAAGCCACCCACCAGACAATAAGCCACGGAGAGGAGTTTTGTAAAAGCCTAGCGTTCCCCAGAATGGCTCTGTGTCTTTGTCTTTACATAAAACAGTGCCCTTTGGCCAAACGTGCCTGTAACGAGGTTGTAAAACAAACCAGAAATCTCAGCTCTTCCTCGAGTCTACAAGCAAGTCACTTCATTCCCAAATCTTGCAGATATGTTAGGAGTGTGCAAATATGTTAGGAGTGTTAGAAGTGGGACTAAAATTCCCCCTCGCAGAGCTGGTTACCTGCTGTGACCCTCACTGCCACAGACCCTTTCACCAGACATGTTAAATCTCTTACTCTTAAGAAAACACGCACTTGTCACAATTAAAGCCCGACGTATCGCTGCACAGGGATGTAACAGTTAGAGAACTTTCTATTTCCTCCTGAGGCCTTTCTGAGCAGAAGTCCCTAACACGCTTCCCTAGAGAGGCTTGAAGGGTCTGCCCTGGCTCCAGCGTCTCTGAGGCATCATCCTGAGAGTGGCTCCACAGGGTTCCCCTCGACGGTCTCCCCCGTCCACCACCAGCACCATGACTCTGGCTTGGTGCTCGGTTATTTATGGGGCGAGAGTTTTCAGCTAGATGGCAGGTGATTCCCCACCAGAACCCCGGGTTTTATATCCCCCCTGCTCCCTCNAAAAAAAAAAAAAAGGTTTACTTGGCATCGAGAAGTGATTCCAATAATAATAATTAAAAATACAATCTCACACAAGAAAAAAAAAAAAAGCTCTCCGAATACCACCAGAAGAGCTGAGCTAGCTTCCACAGACCTGGGTTACAAGGTTTTCCAGCCAAAGAGCCCTTATCTCTTTTTCCTAATGGAGACAAAGAACAAGAAGTGTACTGTCCTACCATCCCACATCTGCTGCCAGGGCGGGTCCCCCGTCCAGTCTGTTTGTGAGTATCTTGGCAAACAATTGGCCAACAATTATTGAAAACTGCCAAAACGTCCCCTGCAATTTAAGTTCAATATAAGTCAGGGGACGGAAAAACAGTGGCAAGGCAGTTTTAGGGCATAAATGATTCCTTGCAACAGTCGCGGGTTTGTAACTTGCAACGAGAGGAGGAAGAAAGACAGAAGCGGCCGGAGGCTGGGCTGGGAGAAGCCCACCGATGCCTTAGTCATAAAAGTGTACAATGGAAAGGCTTTATTGTTTCTCTTTAAGCAGTTCATAAGTGACCCCGTTGATATGTGAATAGCCATGTTTTGATGACTTATAGTATATGCAAAAACAAACTTTCCCGCGGTATTTTTTTTTCTCCGTCATGCTTTTCTTTTCAAACAGCCAGATGATTTTAAAAAGAAAAACACCCAGAAATGATAAATCGCGTCGCATAGCTAATGGCTGGAGGGCGCGTTTACCAATTCATAATCATTTATTCTTGGTGATGTATGACCCTTACTCTTAAATCTCAAAAGCTTCTATTTGAAGGTGTAAATAGCTTTTCCCCCCCTTGCAGTAAACCTTACTGCATTAGCAGTGATTGATCTCCTGTACAATTCGTCCCAGAGTGCTATTTTAGAGGGGGAACACTGGCTTTTGGAGATTAACTGGGGAGTCTGTTACATATTAATGAACCTAGGAGATATACTAACGTTTTGGTAATTTAGTTATTTGTGTCTATAGCTTTCGCCGTTATTTTCTCTTAGACCCCCGCGGTTGTTATACATCGAATTAAAAAGTGGTCCTTCAGCATCATTTTTTCAGTGGCAACTAAACGCCATTTAATGTGAAAAACAAATGTTGACTTGTCTCTTGAAGGAAGTGTGTTTCTTGGCAAGACATCAAAGTGTTTTAAACTGTATTAGAAGGGTTTGTTAGTTTTCTTACCCGGAGCCTACGGTAATGTAAGACAACAACGTCTCGGAGGAGGCAGCCCGTCGGAGGGGGGAGCGGGCGCTGCGCAGAGCTGCACATAGGTGCACACTCGAGAGGCGATTTTAGCTGCAGCATGAATTCACGGGCACCTCTTCGCTGGGATTACAGCCTTGATTAACGTGCTAATGAATAGGAATGTTAAAGAGCCGTCCGGAAACCCGTCTGTGAGAAGGAGGAGTGAGAAACTCCTAGGTTGGGCTTAGCCCGCAGAGAGACTAACTTAACTAAAATGCCATTAACCTACTGCTCCTTAGCAGACACTTGGATAAAACACCTCGGAAATGTCTGAGACGGGGCCGAGGTGGAGGCAGGAGGTGGAATCCCTGCTGGGCTCTAGCCTCAGCCCCTGCAGCCGATGCGGGGCTGCAGAGAGGGCAGGGCAGCCTGGAGCAGCCGGGCCGGGCAACGCGCACTCGGCAACGGGGCAGCCGCCGCCAGGCTCCTTGGAGGAAAATATAGGGTCGGGGAGCTGGGGGGACGGAAAGGAGACGGAGGTTTGGATTTTTTATTTTTTTTTTTTCCCAGCAGTTCCGCTCCCTATTAACTTTGACATCTTGCGCGGATTTATAAATTAGAGTTCATTATCCTCGAAGGTCGTTAAAGTAGGCAGCTCAGCTAAGAATTAATGCGTGCAAGCCCCCTCTCTACAGCTGGCTTCGCTCTGAGCTGTCTGATGGGCTCAGAAAGCAGGCGGAGGCTACAGTCACTCCAATGGGCAAGGAGAGATACTGGTCCCTCCTGCCCTCCTCCACGCCATTTATCGCCGGTACCTAAAAGGTTGAAGCTCAGCTGGCCACCAGACTGAGAAAGCAGTGAGCATATCCCCAAGTCAAATGGATCTGCCCCTATTTTTGAAGGAAACAAACATGTTTTTTCCCCCCGCGCCCCGTCCCAAAGTTGAATGTTTGTTTAGGACAAACACGAGAAGCACTAGTCTTTGCGAGAACCTTGTTTTCCCCTTCTTCTTGTGAATAACAAAGTGATCATAATCTACTCGGCCAGTTGGCGAGGAGAGAACTTTTGTTTTCTGGGGCGATTTATGTTCTTTATAAATATGTGGTTTGGAAAATAAAAAGAGACTTGAAAACGTTGTTACAATGAAAAAGGACAAATTAGAAGACATTTTCCGTGATCAAAGGAGGAAGAGAAAGCGAGTAGGGGTATTCAAAAAGCTTGACTTATTCACACAACTCCTTTGGAGCCCAGGGGCAACAAGCGTGTCTTACATTGAAAAGGCGGCTCTATTCAGAGTGCAGGTGCGAAGTGGTGTGGCACATTCTGCCACATTATGTAAAGGTTGTTGGAGATTAGTGTTCAGACTTAATAACTAAAGCGCTTGATTTACATTGGAAAAAAGCCCCCTCATCCGTGAAAGCAAAATAATTTAACGCGTGATCATTTCGAGTGCTGCTGATATCCTAATACTTGCATTGTTCTCGGCCAAGTACTAGAGGAGCGCGGATTGATGCTTTTGGGAACCTATCATTTACAGCCACTGAACCCTGCTCAGAACTGGAGGTCTGGAGGGAAGATAAAAGAGGGGCACAAGAGAAAAGTTTCACATTAGGGAAAAGAAAAAAAAAAAAAAAAGAGAGAGAGAGAAAACAATATAAATGTGACAGTTCCCCTCCTCCCGGCCGGCGACTCTGCAGCTCCTGCCCGGTGCCAGGGCGCAGGGCGAGGCAGCGATCAGGTCTGAGGAGCCGAAAACTGGGATAAGGTCTCAGACGCTTCTCTACTCCGCATTCCTCCGTCGGAGCAGAATTACTTACCTTACTAATTATTCATATTTATGTAAATGTCATTAGTTAATGTAACTTTCTATAAAAAGATAATCAGGCGAGAACGGAGCATAGGTATTACCTTAAGTGCATTGGCTCTGTTTGTTTCATTCATGTGTTAATACACGTGATGCAGTAGCGCCAGGCGTGGGGAGGGGGGGAAAGGAGGGGAGAGGAGGAAGGCAACGGAAAGAAATTAAATAATAATAACAAAGCTCCACAAAGGCTTTAAGTTTCCCTCGCCGTTTCAAGGAGCACCATGCCTTCTTATGCACTGAACAAAGGAGGACCCGACGCCGTCCCAGCCGCGGCGGCTGCCCGGGCATTTCGGCAACTTTGGGTGGCTTTTTTGTTTGTGTCCCCTCCTCTCCTGGAGGAGAATTTTATGCTTCAAACCGTGTCGATGTATCCAAATTCTCGTGCCAGGCTGAGACCTTCCGTTCCCGAGAGACTCGAACTCGTTCGAAGGATTCGTCCCGAATCTTTGTACGGGACACGCACCAATTAAAATTGCAATACCTTTTTGCACGCCTCTTTAATGTAAGCATTTTAGGGCCATTTCCATAAATTCTCCGCAAGAATAAAGACTATAATAGGAACAAGGTGAGAAAGCTGTTAACCATTGTTTCATCAAGAAAAGGTCGTAAGTCAGGCAATTGGTGTCTGACCTGTCAGGATAAGGTATAAAGGCTTTATTCATGCAGTCGCTCACGATTTTCTCAGCTCTCACAAAAGTGTTTTTATGATTCTGTTTTCTTACCTCGTTCCTTAATTAAAAAGCTGAATGATTAGAATAGCACCTGCATAATGTCTGGACGGCGCCTGCATACTAATTCGCGAGTCTTTATATCTAGTAATTATAACATAAAATCAGAGACTGAATAAAACAGAGGGATTTTGCCCCTAAAGCCCTGCTAATCCCCTTTTAAAAGAGTCTGCTGAAATAATTCAGAACAGTTTCCGGAAGTTGGATTACCGATTCTTTTTTTGACTATTTACAATGAAATGATATTTCACACTTAAAGGAATCTCTGTATTTCTACAACAGGTTTTTAAAGTTGGCCTGTTTTCTAGACAATAACAATCCATTGACTCCTTTCTTTTCCTACCCATTTTTTTTTTTCCCTTTCCTCCCAGCAAGGTCTTCATCTTTATCAAATATATAGGAGGATTAATCTGTCCTCAGGTAGGGAGAACAAAACCTCCCTCCTTGAAACCTCCCCCTCCGTGACCCCCAGCCTGGCCACCCTCGGCCCCAGGGGGACGAGGGAAGAGAGCTGCGTGAGGGAGGGCAGTCCAGTTTTGCCCAAGTTCAGGCGCACCCTGTTTCCCAGCTGCTCGCAGGAGCAGGCGGTGGAGCAAGGAGCTCCCATTGCTTCACTATTGCCCCCCCAGGGCAGAGGATAATTTAAGCCAGCAGTGACTAGTCAGAAGTTGGAGAATAATTTCTCTCTGTGTGTTTGTCTTCCCAAAACAGCTGGAGGGGTTGCGAGGGAAGTATAGCGGGGGGATCCACGCTTTTGTCTGGCTTTCGGGGAGGGCTACAGCAGGTATCCTCAGGGGCAGCAGCCAGACAGGGCGAGGGCAGGAGAGAGCCACTGGCCGCGGGCACCGCGATCCCTGGTGGACCCCCCAGCCGGGGTGGACGGCAAGCTCCGCAAGCCTTACCCCAGCTCCCGCTCCCCAGGAGCTCATCTCGGCCCCCCATGGTGGCTTCCACGGTCCGCACAGCGACCCGGAGACGGGGTTTGCAGCAGCAATGAGACCATTTGTTGGGTGACATTGACTTGGGGGAAAAGAAATAAAATAAAAATCATCCGATTTGTTAGGGCGTCCTGTTCATCACAGGAAAAGGGTTTCCTCGTTGCCCGTCGTGCTCCAGCTCGACCATGCCGTTGGCTGCCGCAGCTGAAGAAGAAAACGAAGCTCATTCGCGGATTTCCAAGGGCGAGAGTTGGTGCCCAAGCCGCGGGCTCTTGTTGCCTAATCTAGAGGAGCTAGCGCGGTCCTCGCCTCGGAGTGGGGTAGCTCCAAATGCAGAAACTGAGAACAAATTGAGCCTCACGAGAAAGGTGCAAAGGTTTCTCTGAGCTGTTGCCATCATCAGGATCACCTTAATCTCTGTTGCGCTTTTTTTTTTTTTTTTTTTTTTCCTGTTAAGGAGTTGTATCTACGGTGAATTTTGTTGTCCCCTCTCCTTCTCCTCCCCCGGTGTAATCCTGCAAAAACTCTAAATCATCTACAAGAAAATGGAGTCAATGTGTCATTCAGCATTAAAAATAGGGGGGGGTTAACTAAAAGCTTTAATTGCTATTCTGGCCCCATTATAACCATGGGAACAACGTGGTCCGCTGAGATCTCAGAAATGTTACATATTCCTTATGTTACATATTTCTTAAGTAGGCGCTCCCCTTGTTTGTTTACTCTAGCCTACTTTCATTTATATCCCAGGAATATTCTTTCACCAGGCGACACACGAAAAGACAAAGGGTGTAAATAAAATAACATATGGCCCAGAGGTTTTAGAGAAGCTGGAGCCGCTTAGCAAGTCATGTGGGTGATACTGGGAATCCGACTTCCCTCCTTCCCCCACTCTCGCATAAACTCTGCTTTCCTGCGCTCTCCTTCTACTTTCTCACGATAAGTCACGCTCGTGTCGCGACCGGCTTTGGGGAACCAGCTGGTTTTCCTTCGAACTGGAAAAATCTAGGCAGCAAAGGGATGGGGAGGGATGGGTGCACGTCTCTGCGTCCGTGCCTCTACGTGCAGCTGGAAAACCCCCGTTGACATAACAAATGTGCGTGGCATTGTGTGTATACACGCACACCAGCCCTGGACTCCCGGGTAGGGGAGTCCGGCCCCGGGAGGTGCTGAGCCGGGTTGCGGACCGGCCCGGCCCTCGGAGCGGGCAGGCTGGCGGGACTTAGGGGAGGGCCGGGGAACCCAGTGCAGACAGAGACAGCCGACAACAACCCTTTTTTTTTTTCCCTTCTTCCTTTCACTCCTGTATTTATTTATTTATTTCCCTCAATTGTAATCCATTTCAAGTTTTCTGTCCAAAGAGCCTAAATGGTGGCTGAGCCTCCGCTCAGGCTGGGGAGGAGCAGTGTATCAAACCCACGTTGCACCCCCTTCCCCTCCGCTTCTCTCGATAAGGCAGCGGAAATGGGTCTCGGTTACTGATTCATATTTCTAATCTTCCTTTCCTGAACATACAATGTTCTTTTGTGAAATGAATGGTCTTTAATTAATGCACTTGCACAATGCAGGAGCTTGCATGGGGATCGATGATAGGAAGCAACAGGGGATGGTTCCCTCCAAAATGGTTTGTCAGCATTGAGAAAGAAAAGGCAATGTCTATAAAAGGACCACTAATAATGCCCACACGTCTCTCACCATGTTGTCTGAGAGGACATTCCTTCCCTTGTTGACAGTCAAGTGTAATAAGTACATGTCTTCGCTCAATCATTATAGACCATAGAATTGTATTCTTTAATTAGCATGTACTGTTAGCCCTCCTTTCCTTTAATGGGCCATTATTTTGGCTTTTTCAGACCAGCAAAAATATTTTCTTTCGGTTCTTTTTCTTTAATTTCTTTATTTCTTAAAATATTTTCTTTCTCTCTCCCCCTCTCTCTCTCTTTCTGTAGGCAAATGTATTCTTTAACGACAATATCCCTACCAGCCAAAGTCAACTTTTTGTGTTAGGCAACTTCTTTCAAGTTTTCCTTTTTTAAAAGGAGTCAAAGCAGCGCGCATGCGCACGACACTGACTGGTGTTAAGACCGCTATGTGCCCAAGTCTGCTGCATCCCTCTAAATTGCAAAGCTGACTTTTAAAAAGTCATGTAAAGAAAAGTCTGAGTATGTTCGGGAGCTGCGAGACCCCGCAACATATTAAAGTCTGTTAGGTGGATATGCTAGGAGAAGAAGGCTTACCTTCAGAATACCTGAGCTGATGAATGAATTTCCTCTTAAAAAGAAATAAAATGCTATAAATCCTCCTATGAACCTTATGAAAAGTGTCAGTGTGATAGGGACTCGTTTTGGGGAAAAATTCTTCAAGCAAACAGTTTTATCCCACACTCGCCCGGCCAAAACAATAATCCCTCGGGAGCATCAGCCCTTCGGGGGCGGCTCCGGCTGGAAACTCTGTCCAATGTGCAGAGTGTAAGTGACCCCAGAACCGCAAACTGCGTGTGCAAGAGTCAGGGTGCCACTGCAGAGGTAACCGGAGGGGAAACAACAAAGGGACAGAGCTCTGCTTGGGTGACAGTGGGCTTTGTTTTTACACTCCGCACCTCAGCCAATATTTAAAGTATAATTCATTGGAAGTCTCCGATCTGAAAAATGTTATCTCAGAAATTAAGCCAAAGAAGTGTTTTGTTTTTGTTCTTTTAATGCAAATGCCAACCTAAAACGATTAACATTAAAAGAGGTTAAAGATCAACAAAAAAACACGCATTGGTACTCGATTGTATACCACACCAATAGTACACCGCTTTGGGGAGATTTTTTTTCAATTAATATAAAAACTAAGGGAAAGACAAGGTTGATTATACAGTGTTTTAGGAACGGCTCGGTATCATCAGTACAAACACATATATTAAAAGTGCACATCTGTAAAAATAACAACAGAATTGAAACGCTTATAAATATTTATTGTAAAAAAAATCCAAATATTAAAAATAAATAGCATGTTCAAACACAAAACAGAACATTCCTTCATTACCAAACGCGATGAAGGCAAATATGGAATATAAGAAGTCTGGAAAGATATGCAGAATATCAACATTGCAAATGTTTTTTTGCAAGCTACATTTTCAGAGGCTCCTTCTCTACAGTTCATAAGGAATGTGGTAGGACTTCCCATAAATATGTCAAGTTCCCGAAATAATAATAATAATAATACGCACTCCACTGCAGTATGACTCAGTCTTTACTCAGAAAAAAAGTCCCATTAAAATAATGGGGTTGCTTAGAATGGCAGGATTGGGCTCAGATCACTCTGTGGCAACTCAAATTGAAGTACACTGATGAGTTACAACTTCAAGGAATTCGTGTTACAAACAGAGTATCGCATGATTTCCAAAGAGAAACTACTAAATAAGCATTGATCGGGGAATCATTTCAGTATACACCGTGATGTTTATAAAATTAAGATACAAAAGGGATGCGGTTTGACTATCTTTACACTTGCGGACAATAAAACATGAGCGCATATGGAAACCATTGCTTAGAATGCGTTAACAACGTCGATACATCGCAGTATATACATGCTTAATAGGTATTCGGACTGTTAAAATGTTCAAAGTCTTTACTTTTATGTCTGCGCTCTTGCTTTCACTCTACTGGAAAGGCGTTTGTTGATCACATACTGGTGTTAATGAAACCAAACATTTCTCCTTTCTCCCAAGAATCGCATTCTGTGTAGCATATGTGTAGGAATAATTTATTAGACGGAAAAGTTCAGAGGATAAAATGCAAAAAAAAAAGGACATCATTTCAATTTTCGAACAGTAAGGTCATACAGACATCTATGGAGATCTGTACACAGACAGAGTTTCACACAGCCATAGCCACATATATCCAAATGTATGTCTACACACAGGATTCGATAGTTTGGCATTTTCTGCACCCTCTTGGCCCCTAAAGTTATCTTTAAAAGTTTGATTTTATCTCTTTAGAAACGGTTTAAAGCTAACGGGCAGGGTGAGTTTGACAGAGAGGAGAACAAATCGCTGACAAAGAACCTTTTACGTTTCATCAGCGTTGTTAGGACGACGAGCAGGAATTTCTCAGATAATAACTCCCACTTCAAAGATTTCTCAGCTCAATAGAAATTGGACCATCCTTTTTATTCAACCACAAGGGCTGGCACTAAAGACGACTCAACTGTTTGAATTTTTTTTCATCGTGTTTATTTTTCCCCTATTCACTAGGGTACTTGGATAAAATAAACAACAAGACAATTACTGGAACATGGACTTCTAACTTTCCCGGGCCCATGGCCCAGTGTCCATGGCCCCGGCCGTGTGGGTGTCAAGTTCCTCCGCACCGCGGAGTCTCCGCTCGCCGCCGCGCAGCGCGGCCGGACAGGGCAGGGTGGGAAGGAGGGCATGGGCAGCTGCCCCCGGCCTTCTCCCCGCTTTCGCGGGTCCTGGGGGACTTCCCTCAGCACACCTACTCCCTGGGGCTGAGGCAGCCTGGGAGGGAGGGGTGGGGGGGCAGGGTGGAGAGAGAAGCACTTCTCGGGCTTTGTGGCCGGGTTTTGCTGCCAGAAGCTGATCGGAAATGCTGGGGACAAGAGACGGGAGCTCTCCCCGAACGTCACTGCCAGCTCCTTATTTTAGGGAGGAGAGCCAGGGTTACCACGCAGGAGCGGAGCCCGACTTGAGGGCAAGGAAAAGCCTAACAAACCCCAACTCCGACGAAGTGCATTAGGTGGAGGAAGTCTATCTCTAGCGGGGAACAGATTGAGTGTATTAAGCTAGCATGAAACCAAAGGTCAGTGCAAATGTATCTTAATAGACTGTCTCAAATGGAGTGTGCCTCCTTTGAAGGCCGCTTGCTATTGCTCTCCTCATTACCATAGCGATCCTAACGCGGCATGCTGATGCACCATAAAACTCACACTTTCAACCCCAAAATCAGGCCCTTTGAACAACCCGAGCTTGATTAGACCTTTCTCCTTTTCTTTTCCCCCTTAAAAACCATTTCCTTGCCTTTAGAAACTCGCCCTCAAATCCCAAACGCATTCTCTGATGCCGGCAGAAAGCAGAAACAAAAGTGAGCTGAGGCGACGGTTCAAGCGGGCCTTTTCTTCCTGACAGTCTTATCCATTTTTATTATGGTCTGGAACAAGTGCCCTGTTCGCGTGGGTTTTGTTTACCGGAAATTAAATGAAAATGATTTAGTTCGCGTCAAACAAAAATATATACTTGTATACACAAGAAAAAGGGTCTGTTAGACGTAAATATTATGTCCTTAATGAAAAGCCTGGATGGGCTCCAGACTTCGCCTTTCACTATTTAAGTATGACTTGCCTATTGCCATAGAAATCCTAACTTACCATGAAGATTCACCGTTGTGAAGAAATACTTCTTTGTGCGAGCTTGCTTTGATGTCTAAGGCATAAGATTCAGGCTTTCAGCTGCGTCTGTCTAGATTACCTTGAGAGCAACGGGGTAGACATCTGTAACAAGCAAATGAAAAATTAAAGGTGATTAGCCTGCACATCCAAACACTTCTGTAAATAGAGAAATAAAGAAATAAACAGATCTCAGGACACGATGGAAACATCCTCCCTGCCCGCAGCTGGCTTCTGTACCTCTCAGTTTCCACGACATAAGTTTCAGCAGCTTCAGAGGGACATAATTCTCCCCTAATTTAGGCTCCTCTCTCGCACATTTCTTCCCCCTAGGTAATTTTCTACGTGGATTCCCGGTAGCCACACGCTACTGTCACTATCCGAGGTGTTTAAATACAAAAGTTGTTTGGGCGATGGAGGAAGGGAACTCCGACTTGGTGCCCTTAGAGGAAAATAAAGCTGCATCAGTAAGGGAGGCCCAGTACGCGGGAGTGTTTTTAGCCACTGACCAGCTGTTTATTTTCCTGTAGCTTTTATATTTATATGTAAACATACACATATACGTGTGTGTGTGCATGTATATACAGTTGTACACACACATACCGACCCCAGTCACCTGGGTGCAGAGGTAATGTATCAGACACGAGAAGATATGGTTACAGCAACCTTCTGTCTGCACTCAGCAAGCCATGGAAACCTCTTACAGCAGCCCATGCTATTTATTTGCCTATACTATCTGGTATTCTTAAACATCATTAAAGTAATTAAAGCAGCACCATTCGGCAGTTTCAAGCTACCCCAGCGGAGGGATTTGTTTATTTATTTTGTGGATTTTTTTTTTTTTTCCACGATCCTTCTCTCTCTCTGAAGCA
>VWZY01013001.1:210192-253347 GCA_013399075.1 Chloroceryle aenea | reverse complement strand
TTGTAGATTGACAGGTTTAAATTCTTTGACTGTTTACAGCACTGTGGGTAGAGGATCTTTTGCTTGGGTGTAGATCGCAAATGTGGTGCCCCTGTTCCTCGCCCTGCCACTCTAGGGGTGAATGGAGGTGAGCAGTAGGTGGTCTGGAGTGTCTATGCTGATGTACTGCTCCAGGCTCCAGCAGTAAAACAGTTGACTTTATCTGTTTTTCTATTTTCTGTGCCATTATTAGTTTATCAAGATGTTTTAAAATAGCTTTTATTTCTAATTGTTTTTGTAATGGGAAGTCTGAGCTGATCCTTGGATAGTTCTGTACTGCAGAAAGAAGCTCTCAGTATATGTCAGGAATTCATCTGAGTCATCTTTGTGGATTAGCAACATACTCACATGTTACTACTTCCGTACTACGGTATTGCTGTTGATGCTTGTGTTGCTTCTGGAAGCTGTGGTGTTCTGGAGAAATAATCTCAGTGTGACTTTGTGCATATTATATTTTTTTTCCTTTGTTCAGTGTAGCAGACGTGCTGAAAAAAGGCACTGAAGACAACTGTTGCATCCTCTTCTTTTTGTCATCACAGGTGGCGACAGACAGGGTTGCAGGAAAGCTGAGCTCTACTCTCTCATGGGTGAAGAACACCGTATCGCACACCGTCAGTCAAATGGCCAGTCAGGTGGCAAGTCCATCTGCCTCCTTACACACTACATCCTCCTCTACCACTCTGTCTACACCCGCCTTGTCACCATCCTCACCAACCCAGCTGAGTCCAGACGACTTGGAATTACTGGCTAAACTTGAGGAACAGAACAGGTGAATGGAAACTTTTTGGTCTTCAAATTATAGTAACGAGACTAAAACTGGTTTCTTGCAGCTGCAGCACAGAGGCTGTTGAAGGGGTGGTTGGGTAAAACTTCAGGGCACAGCATTTCAGTTTCAAGGCCCCAAGGTTTAAGAACTTGTGTACTTATGCTGTGTTCTCCCAAGTTCTGTCTTTGTGAAACACTAAAATGTGTTTTTTCTCTCCTGGTTTTACAGGAGTGTTTACAGCTGCCTCTCATCCAAAGAAATTACACAAGCCATGTGATTGATTGATTTATGTTTTGTCAGTGTCCAATTTAATATAGTTTATCTTGGGGATGAGACTTTCATATAACCTTCTCACCTTCTTGGATCTAAACTAGAATTTCTGTTGTCTTTAAGATTTTAAAAAAGCTTTCTAAATTTCTTTTTCTTTATTTTTTCCATTTTTTGCCCAAGTCCTGCTTTCCACTATATAACCCACTATGTTTAGAGAGAGAACAGTGTTCAGCCACGTTTCTGCTGTTACACTGATGGGAGATGGATATATAATGTCTTAATTTCATAAAAAGCAAGTTCCTAATCAGTCTTTTCCCTTCATTCTGTTGTTTTTCTGTTTTTTGTATAGCAAGCCACTGTTTTCCTTCACAGCCTGTCCATGAGTGTATGCTTCTCTGCACCCTCTACAGTTCAAGATCCAACTGAAAGCTGGGTTGGTTGCTCTTGATGTGCACAGTGATTGCAAATTGGCAATCCCAATAAGAAATAATATTGGACTGTGTGATTTCTTAGTGCTGAATTTCCAGAATCTGTACTTGTACTTTCGAGGCAGGACTTTTAAGTCATCTGGCCCCTTGCAAAATGTGAAACATACTTGTCAAATATGACTAACTATTAGTTCATGAGGAACTGACTGTAAAGGAGAACTTGAGCTCCAAGTAAGTTTTATACTTAGTGGACAGTGGCAGGGGTTTGATACTTTGTGAAGCTTGCTGTTGCTTGTGCTGTAGTGCAGTGCAGAGTTTGATAGTTTAGCTCAAGCTGCCTTCTGTACCAGTGTCTGCTGGTGTGCTGCACTTTGCACTGAGGCAGTTGAGGTCCTTAGTTGTGGTTGTTTGTTTTTTTTCCACTCTGCTGATTCAGTTATGAGGGTAGTAATTTTTAGTAGAGGAAAAGCATAAGGAGGAGGAGGAGGGGCTCATACCATGGGTCACACTGCATGTCTTCTGTTGTGTTCATGCTCTGCAGCCTGGTAGCAATACAGTTTACAGGGAATTTGTTACATCAGTCTAATTCTTGACTGAGAATGGAAGGCAATTTCTAGAATCACCTCATCATCTTCTTGCAATTTACGAGATTGTTTCTCCTTAGAAGATGAATTATATATAGTATTGGATGTACAAATGAAAATTATCATAAGATAAAAAAGTTCAATAGGAGTGTTTTCAAGAAAGCTCATTTGCATTTAATCTGAGGCATTCCACTCTGTTCATGACTAAGTGACTAACTTTTATTTGAAAAGCAGTATTACCTGTTCTTTGGACTGCTTATCTGTGTTGGAGTGTCATGTCTTTACATCTAGAGTCATCTCATTAAGCCCTGCAGTTAGACTGGCTTGCTTGTTGAAGCAAAGAGTGTGAGCTTGGGCTTGCCAGGCATTTTTTTCCAGCTTTCTTCGTTCAGCAAATAAGCAACCCTTGTCTGGCTTGCTTTAATTTTAGCCAGATCTGTTGTTCAATCCCACATTAGTCTTGTGTGTGAATTCTAACTAGAGGCTATCCTATCAAGTGTGCCTTTTCTCACGAGATACTGTACTTCAATACAGGAATTTCGTGCTGTTATGCACTTGAGGACAGTTTGAGTCAGCATTTCAGCACAGTGGCACTTTGTTGACAAGGAATTTTACTCTGGAGGCAGGGAACTGTTTCTGCTTGCTGGAAGAATTGCTGGTGATGGATATTTTTAAAGGTTTCCTTTTCATTGTTGGCCTTAATGTCAATAAGGAGAGTATGAATTGATTAAACAACTACAAATGGAAAGAGCTCGGATTGTATCAAGCTGTGTTCTTGTAGCATTCTGTAACTCGCACTGAAACTGCCCTCAGAATAATGAGGTGGTGTGGTCCAGAGTCCTGGTGGAGCTCTTTGGCATTAGTAAATCATTTATAAAGTTTTAGGTGAAAGAAAACAGTGACTAAAAGCCACAGAACTTGCTACTTACTGTAAAAAAGAACTTCTCATTTTGAAATCTAAGGACAATGAGTTTATCCAGGTAAGGTCAAATTATAGAAACTTAGCATAACTTCTGTAGAAAGCTGTGGAAACTGAAAGTGTCTAATTAGAACTTTATTTTTTTTAATTGTAATGCTTTTTCTGTGCTTGTTTTTCCACTGTGATTACTTTGAATTTGATCTTTAGACAGAGACTTAGATTGGGAGGAAGAGTTCCAAACAGGACACTTTTGTTATAGCTCAGTGTAGGCCAGGTTTCTAAACATTAAAAGCATATATATTTTTTTTTCTTCTCAAAACAAGATTTTCTGCAAGGCATTGCTATTTAACCCTTTTCCAACCAAAGTGCTATGTCAGGGACTGTTCTTGTTGTCTTCATGAATTAAATTACTTTTTTTTTTTTTCCCTTTAACTTTCATAATCACCAGTAGATGTAAGCTGGGAACAGGGAAAGCAAGTGTAAAGATCTCTGTTGTAGCAGAGAGCTTAAAAATTGGAGGTGTGCTGAGATTTATGTACAGTCTCAGGTACAATATAACTCAGGTTATAATTTATTAAGCATCTAAAACCCAACCTGTCCTTGTTGAAATGCTGGAGGGGGTTAGCTTTTGTGCAGGTGCTTTGAGAAATGATGTAACCAGATCACTCTGACTTACAGATGTTGGAATTCTTGGAAGTTCAAGCACAGATGAAACTTTTGACACAGCAAAACACTTATTTGAAAAACTCTGAACTCTTGCCCTTACCTAACATGGTTTAAAAAAAATCTCTCGTTTATGGGGCTAAATATTAGCTGAGGATAAACAAAACACACCTTTTTGCCCAGGATCCCCAGCTCCTTGCAAAATCGATGGCTGTAGCAACCAGCTAACAGGGAAGTCTCTTCAGCAGCTTGTCTAGCACTTGGCACATCTTCATGTACACCTTCTTGCCTCTTAACCCCAGAAGTTCTCGAGTCTGAATTCCACACTTTAATTAGACATTCACATCCATGTTTGTTACCTAATCTTCTTTAGGTCTTTTTCTCATGCATTCATAAAATACTGTGTTTATTTGTGAACAGTTGTGAGCAAATGTCAGGTGTTTTAAAATTGCTCCTGTTTTTTTTGTTGCTAGTAAAATCAAAGTCCCCTTGTTGGTACTTATGCTTCAAAACAAAACTTGTGGATCTTCCCTGTAGGGCTATTAATTTCCAGTTGATGGCTGTGTAAAAGAGTTGGACTTGAAATGGTTCTGTACTTTCTTTAATTTGATATTTCATGAGGGCACAAAACATTGTATTAAAATCTCACTGAAGTGTTCTTGATGCATAATGTGATATTTTTATCCATTTCTGTGAGCTGTTCTATCTGCAGAATTCCTTGAGATCTCAAGAAGAAACAGCAACCTTGATCAGTTCTTCTGGGATTTTGTACAAACGGATTTCGGAAAAAATGTTTCACTGACCATTTGGGTGCATTCTTTGTAAAGAGGTTGGAAGAATTGACTTCTGAAGAAGCAATTAATAGTGTCCTCCTGTGGTTAGGAGAGCTTGAATTTGTTTTCTCTGTGCTTTCTTTGTAGACTCCTGGAAACAGATAGCAAGTCCTTGCGATCAGTAAATGGGTCAAGAAGAAACAGTGGATCTTCTCTTGTGTCTAGTTCATCAGCTTCTAGCAATCTCAGCCATCTTGAAGAAGACTCCTGGATCCTGTGGGGGAGGATTGTGAATGAATGGGAAGATGTACGGAAAAAGAAAGAAAAGCAAGTTAAGGTAGTGGTGAGACCCTGGTTTTTATTTTTATATATTTGAACGTGTTTTAAGTGATCCTATTTTATTTTCCTACTGTTGCCTTCCTGTTGGTCTCTTTTCTTTTTCTTTTCTTTTTTTAATAAATATACAATAGCTGATTCCAGTTGAATCTATTCTGTTCCTATGCCTTAGTGCTTTCTGTGTAACTGTTACCAGACTTCAGTAACAATTTTTCCCATCAAATGTCAATCATTAAGATCTAGATGCATTTACTATGTCTTGAATACTAAAGCTTTGGGTCCACCTCTGAGAGATTCCCATGAATATAGGGAAAATCTGCTTAAGTTTTCCAAAATAGAATTACTGGAAACCCACTTAAGGGCATCTGGTAGCTGGACACTGTGGTTATTTTCTGACTGAGCAGCTGTCCTTTTAAAGCATTCTTGCCAGAAGAGCTGATAATTCTACAGTATGAGGCTGAGTTCAGTTTTTTGTGTATGGCAAGTGTGACCCTAGGAAGCAGAATGACACATAGATTGTAAATTCTCAGCAGATCAGACAAACTTTGTCCAGTCTGGGTTAGTTGTGGGCATGCACAGAAATGGAATTCTATTACAGTTTGAATTCAAACTAAAAAGCATCTGTGGCATTTGAACTTACCCATGTTTCAGAGGCAGCAAGTACAGCAGTGTGGGATTTTTTTTGTTCATAGGCAAGTCTGTTCTGCTTTGGTTCTTTATTGGCTCTAGTCTGTAGTTTTATGTGCAGAATACAAATGTCAAGGTCTTTTTAGCAGTTTGAAATGTGTGTGTATGAATAGGTTGTGGGAAGGCAGAACAATTGGCTAAAGTAAAGTATCTTTTATGTGAAGCAGTTGTGAAGAGAGAACATGACTTGCAAGAGGAAACAAGGGAAGAAAATGAATTCAAGACTCCCTGCTTGCATAGGGAAAACAGTTTCTGGAAAGGTGTTCCTAAAGGGCCATGAAAAGAAGGCCACATGAACCTGGCAAGAGAAAGGAGCAGTGAGATGGTAATAAGTAGATCTAGTCGGATAGAATTAAGTTGAACTGCCTGCATTTGGACATTTTAAGCTGTCATAAGTTATCACTTGTTTTTACATCTGGTGAAGTACAATTTCGGTAGTATTTGACTAACTTAAGTAAACACTTAATGATATTTGTAGTGAGTGTTCCTTTGCTGGTTAAATAATTCTCAATATTTTTGTTTGTTTTGTTCTGTTTGTGGAAAGTCAGCCTAAACTGTGATATTCTGCAGTTACGATGGGATACCAGAACATCCATACCTATTTCCTGATTGTGCCAGTAGGTATGACTTAAGCAGCATAGGAATCTCTTTGTCTTGGTTGTAAAAGCTGCTCTTAACTTACTAGATAACTGCTAAGTTGTTGTGGCTTTTTCAGTAAGTTTTAGACATAGGTGTCTATACCTTCCTGCATAGGTGATGTGTTCCATCCTTTTGTCTCTTGATCCACTTCAGAACTTGCTTCCTTTACTGAAGGAATTCTGAAGGAAAACTTAAGTCCTGCTTTTCAGTGTGGGTAATACTGTGTGGAGTAGCATCATTTTAGTGCTGTGTAGTAGGTGTGTTTTCCTGCTGTTCCTTTAGGAATATTGGAGGGATTAAGCCTGTTAGTCTGTCAAGCAGGTGCATGGTAATGTAAAGCAAGAAGCCACTTGCTGATGCTTCATTCTTAGTAGCCCTTGAGACTTTTTGATCTACAGTCTGATAGTGTGTTGTTGGCAAATGAGACCTAGAGACAGATGTGGAAGGTGATGTGTTAGGGTCGTTGTCTCGGAGCTGGAAACCTTTTGGGAGATAACACGGAGTGTTAAAGTTGTCAGAAATGGGACAGCTAGTTGGAGTGTCATTACCAGGATGGTTCTGAAGAACACTGGCAATCTTCAAGACCTTAGAAAATTGAGGTCAGTGATGCAAGTCTCCTGCAGTAGAGTTCAAGTTTATCAGAGCTAAAACTTGAAAGCAAGAGTCTCTTTAAAAGTTATCACTGTTGCATTACTTAATGTTTGGTGAAGTATTGGAGCAAATTGAAAATAATTGGAAGAAATAAGAAAAAGAGGAAGCTTTGCAGAATATATTACTCTGGCTTCAGAATAAATACTAGCAAAAGAAACTGTTCTCTAGTAGACACAGTACCTGATAACAGTTCTTAAGGTAAAAAAATATATACATATGTTAAAGGAACCCTCTTGTCTTGAAGAGACAATCTTCTAGGTCAGTTGCAGAAAGTACCACTAAGTCTGTAAAATTCCTGACTCATACTTGCTTCAAATCAAGCAACAAGACTACTTTCTGCCTGTGCTTTCTGGAAACACAACTATCAGCTTCTTAGATCTCTGGATCTGAGAAGGTTTGAATGTTATAATACCTAGCTGATTTATTTTTTTTATGGAAGGTAAATTTAGTTAATTCAGTAGATGTAAGCTTAATGTTTTTTTGGTCCAGTGTCTGAAACAACATCTAAATACTTTCTTCAAAACAGAACATGAAAATCCTGGCACACCAGAGAAATTAGACACACCTTGTTGAGTTATGATAGTAGTACTGTGCTGTGTGGGTTGTTGGGTGTTCTGTTCATTGTTGCAGTTGGTTGTGCTACAGTTAGTTCTACTTTTTATCATTTACCTCTTGGAAAGAATGCTTTTTTTGTCGACTTAATGACTAGAAATATAATTAAGGGTGTTATCTTCAACTATCTTTTGTGAAATATAATGGTATGAAGTTCTGGCTAATAGGAGTTCTTGTTTAAAAGTACTTGAATATTTAGTTTTTCAAATAGCTTACTGTGCATAGGGGACTACTTCATTAGCTAATTTAACCAGTAAAACCGATTTCAGCCTTTCCTTAGTTGTGTTAGCTAACAATCTGTCACACTAAAATTGATCTTTACATATGATAGACTCTGTGATTGGTTGTGACATGATGTAAACATTTCCTGAAGTTGGGAGGAACTTAATTTGTTGGAGTGTTTTGTTCCTTAGGCTGATGTTTATATTTTCAGGAAATGTAAATGAATTTGTGTTGTGTGTGTTTGGTTTTTTTTCCTCCCCTGTGTGTGTGCTCTAGGAGCTCGTTCGAAAAGGGATCCCTCATCATTTCAGAGCAATTGTGTGGCAACTTTTATGCAGTGCTCAAAGCATGCCAATTAAGGACCAGTATTCAGAGCTTCTGAAAATGACATCTCCTTGTGAGAAATTAATAAGAAGGGACATTGCTAGAACATACCCTGAACATGATTTTTTTAAAGAAAAAGACAGCCTTGGACAGGAGGTCTTGTTCAATGTAATGAAGGTAAGTCAGTATTTCTGCCCTTGAAAACATGGGAATATGCACAAAAGTTTAGAAAATGATTTGCCTTGTGCGTAGTAAACTTAGATGAGCTTCATGTGATTAAGTCTTTTTAAACAACTCTACTTGACACTGGAATACTTCAGTAAATTGCATTCCAGTTTCAGTGTTAGCTTTCAGATATGCTATTCCTGGCTCTGATGGGTTTACTCTAGTAAGTATTTCACTTCTCATGTGATGCTTACAATAAAGCAAAGTCACATGCTAGCTGCTGATAGTACAATGGAATAAACTGTGCAGTGAAGTAAACAGTGTTAACCAAGACAAGATGTTGTAAATCAGAACTGGCATTCAGCTTTCAAGTGTTTCTCAACCTGCAAGTGGTAGCACCAGATAGCAGGTACAATCAAATGTGCAGTTGTTACTGTGCAGAAGCATAAAATGAGAATGACACCATAAAATTAAGTTTGCATTAAAAATTAAGCCTGTCTTCATTGTACTAGAGCTTAAATTTGAAGGGTGGATTCCTCCATACAGCAGTTTCAACAGCAGAGTTGGCAGGCTTCCAAATCAGAGCAGCTTTCATAACTAAAATGAAGATGCAGTATCTATGGAGATCACCACTTTTCCTCTACCTGCAAATCAAACTGTGGCACATAATTTGTCTTAAAAGAGCTGCTGTTTCTTTGTCTGGTCTGTCTCCTATGGAAGTGGTAACCTTGTGCAGTTTATATGCCATCTGTCTCTGTTATCTTTTGGCAAATTCCTGTAGTTGAAAACTGCATATGGGTTGGGTTTTGTAGCTATGCCTTAGTTTTAACTTCGTAGGTTATCAGAGAGCACAGTTCACGTCACCTAGTAGCATCAGGTAGTAACTAGAGTATCTGAATAAAACTTCTGAATAGAGTATTTGTCCTCACTGGATTTGGGAGAGGAAGATTAAGTTATTAGCAAGGTAACAGCATGAGCTATGACTACTTCTAATTGTTAATGAGATTTTAATTGTGGAGAGTCTTAAATCTTTATTTCCTAGGCTTATTCTTTGGTGGATCGTGAGGTTGGATACTGTCAAGGAAGTGCTTTTATAGTTGGATTACTGCTTATGCAGGTAAGCATGATACTAAAAATGTGTGAACCTTTAAAGGCTTTAAAGCCTGCTAGAATGCTAATATATCCTGGTGGTTTATTGGGAATTCTTATAGTAATTTCCTCCATAATTACCAAGGGCAGCTGTTTATTCTGCAAATCAAATGAGACTTGTTCTTTATGGCTCTATTTGCCAAAAAGATGATCCATTTATTTCTCAGAGCTAACGTAGGATTGCAGATTTGCCAGATACTTTCTTGAATCTTTTTTCAACTGTTACTGAAGTTCTCACTTCAGTTCTATTACACTGAATCTCCTCACAATTCAAAGGAACTTGACAGTTGATAGCTTAAAAGCTTAAAGCTGCCTTAGTATTGCTGCCTTTTGTTTTATGAAAAAGTAGGGTCTGTTATAAGAAATTTGGAGACCTCTATTTTGGTTTAGATTTATTAAGTAATTTCTAAATGTATACAAAATTCATTACAGTAACTGGTTATAAATCCCCAGGAAAAACAAACAAAACCCCCCCCAAAACCGGAAGAGAGAAAAAAACCCTAACCAAACCAAAACCAAACAAATGAACAACCAAACCCCACACCCAAAAAACCCAACTGAACAAAAGCAAACNAAAGGAACAACCAACCCCCACACCCAAAAAACCCCAACTGAACAAAAGCAAACCAGCAATCAGCCAAGCAACAACATCAAAAACCCACCCAAAACCCCCACCACATGTACACTCACAAACCCCACAAACTAAACCCTCCCAGGCGCTTACTCTGATCCATCCTTACATTTGTCAAGAGTTTTCACTGTGCTTTTTTTTATTCTTTTTAATATAGATGCCAGAAGAAGAGGCATTCTGTGTGTTTGTTAAATTAATGCAAGATTACAGACTACGAGAGCTCTTTAAACCAAGCATGGCTGAACTGGGGCTTTGTATGTACCAGTTTGAATGCATGATACAGGTACCTACCAAAACTATCAGCTTTCTATTCACTAGCACATCGTAGGGAGCTCGGGAAGCACTGTTCAAGAGCAGCCATGTCTGTTGGCCAATAGGCTCTCCTCTTGAAAGGAGCTAGTTTCAGAACTTCAGAAGTAAATGCATGTGGCTGTGTGGTCTGCTTTTTTTAACCTGTGGTAGACAGTGGCTGACTTCAAACACTGAAGCAGCAGGATTTCTGTTGCCACAGCTTAAGCATACGAATATGGAATTCTGTTTGGACTGAGGTTTCTGAAAGTCAGTGTCCTCGTAGTTAGCTTAGAGCTGTTTGAAAAGATGGAACCAGGGAGGGAACCTCCTGCATAGAATTAAAATGACGTTCAGATCTGGGACACAAACGCTTTTTCTTCCTGGTCAGGTTGATGGAGACCTACAGGTTTGTGTTTTGTGATTCAGTTCCTAACAAAACGATCAGGGGTGGCATGTTGCATAGCAAGTAAGACATAGGTGTTTGGCCATACCTCAGATCTTTCCAGATCTTATTTGCAGCTCACTCTACATATGACACAGGGCCTACAGGCTTCCTGTTAGGGTGAGGAAGTATTCTTGTAATCTGTGCTTTGAAGGGTAGAAGGTTTGTAGGGCTTTCTATACTGGGACTTTGGTTGCATGGTTCTTGATAATAATGAGTAATATCTTTCCCTGTGTTGTGTTATGAAGCTACTGTCTGTTCCAAATATAAATGATTTACTTTTTTTATTAAAAATCTGTGAAAAATATGGATACACTAAAGCTACCAGTAAAAGCTTAATGGCTTATTTTTTGGTTTGGTTTATTTTTTCCCTTTTCCAGGAGCATCTTCCAGAGCTTTATGTGCACTTTCAGTCTCAGAGTTTCCACACTTCTATGTATGCATCATCATGGTTTTTAACTATATTCCTTACGACTTTTCCACTACCAATTGCAACGAGAATATTTGATATCTTTATGTCTGAGGTAACTGCTTAATACTCATATTCTATTTCAAGAGTAGCTGTTAAAAGCAGTTCTTTAGGTAGTGGTATAAATCCTGTTATGATGAGCAAATCTGTTTTGCCTTTTAGTCCTTGTGCTGTATCAGTTTATTCTGTAGGGGAAGATGTCTGTATATGTAGCTTGCCAAGGAAGAAAGAGCAATTAGATTTTCTGGTGCAGATGCTGTATGCAGCTTTGTACTCCAAGCCTACTGAAGAGTTACCAAATCTGTCAGCTCTGGATGCAATGCACTAACACTGCATGCAACAGGGTCATCAGTTTCTCAGATTATAGTAAGCTTGGGGCAGAAAGTAATGCTGCTTTCAGGGCAAAGTTAAAGCTCTGTGGGGATATCATAGAATGGTAGGGGTTGGAAGGGACCTCTGGAGATCAAATCTAACCCCCCTGGCAAAGCATGATCACACAGGAATGCATCCAGGCAGGTTTTGAAAGCCTCCAGAGGAGACTCCACAACCTCTGTGGGCAGCCTGTTCCAGTGCACTCTCACCCTCACAGCAAAGGAGTTTATCCTCGTGTTGAGGTGGAACCTTCTGTGCTCAAGGTTATGCCTGTTGTTCCTTGTCCTCTTGCTGGGCACTACAGAAAAGAGGTTGGCTCCTTCCCTTTGACAACCACCCCTCAGATATGTTAGATATGCAGGCCAGGGAGAGGGAATGTTGGCATCTTTTATTGTCCAAATGATGAACAGTAGCTGAAGAAACTCATGGCATTATGCTGTGTCCCTATCAAGAAGATGCCTAAACTTTGTTTAGGATTAGAACTTCTGTGTGGTTGTAACTGGTAGCAAACCAAAGCTTACTGTCCATTTATGATCTTTCTCTGCAATCATCTGTTTAGGAAATCCCAGCTCAAAGGTGGATCTCTTCAGGTTCCACTCGAGAATGTTTCTTAGTGTATATGAATGAGTGAACATTCCCTGGTATCTGTTTATATTATTTAACTGCATTGTACCATGTCTGAAATTATTATTTTTTTTTGATAGGTACTTGGGGCATTTGTACATGATAAATTTAAAGTGTTTTATAAGGCTGATGTCATTCAAGAGTATTTACCTCAGCCCTAGCCTCTCAGAGGGACTGCTTGTCCTGGGACAGAATAAGAAACCCAGAACCAACTTCTTGAGGGATTTTTCAGGAGCCCTTTTGCTTGTTTGAGAAACTGATGAGACTTCCAGTGTTAGTATATTCTAGCATCGTTTTGTCCTGTTGACAAAGCCATAAGTGATTGTTGGATATTTCTTAACTTCTGTTTTCAGGGTTTAGAGATAGTATTTCGAGTAGGTTTAGCAGTTCTTCAGATGAACCAAGCAGAACTACTGCAGCTTGATATGGAAGGAATGTTACAGGTAAGTTACAGTTATAATGTTCTATGAGATGTCTGGCATGTGTAGTGTGTGTGTGTATTTCCTTACAGCTATTAATTATATGTAATCTTGTGCTCTGATTGCTTTTAGCACTTTCAAAAGGTCATTCCACATCAGTTTGACAGTGGTCCAGACAAATTAATCCAAGCATCTTACCAAGTCAAATACAATGCAAAAAAGATGAAAAAGTAGGTATAACATTTTGAGAAAATAGATTATGCTGTTGCTAAGAGCTACTGTTTGTTTACAACTACTTATTCAGTTTGAATTTTCTATCTTTATTTTTTTGTTTTATGCTATCAACCATTAAAACTGTAGTTCTGTCTGACAGAAAATTCTTTAAAGCAGTATTTGGTCTTTTTCTTAAATATAATAAAGCTATATCTCATTTATTAAAATAACCTAAAAAGCTTTTGAAAAAATATACAAGTAATAGGAATTACAGCACTTCTGTGAACAAGATCTGAATAGAAAAAGCAGGGGAGGGGTGTGGGGTTTTGTGGGGGAATGGGGAATGTTTGGGGTTTTGAGGGTGAAGTAGGAAAGGTTAAACTTTGTGATCTGGCCTAAATTCTTTAGACTTTATTTCTCAGTTCCCATGCTAAAAAGTGCATGTGTGGTCAAGATTAGTACTGTTTAAAATAAAAAATGATGAAATTTTGGAATACTACTGAGAATTGTAAAGTAACTTTAGTTTGGGGTTTGAAATCCTGAGCATAATGCTACTTTTTTTTTAAGGTTAGTTGCATGTCTTCTCTTTTCTGCCTTTGGTAAATAATGTCCTGATAAGCCAAGCTGCACATACTGTGTTTTTCTAGGGTTGGCCATTCTCCAGTTGGTTGTAATTCAGCCCTTGCACTCCAGACTCTGAGTCTTTCAAGTTGAATTTGCCAATCCTTCTGTCAGCAGCCTGTGGTCAGTGCTGTAGAGTGAGCAGTTTTCCCTCAAATTAGGAGTAGTAACAAAGCTCTCTGGGGAAAAACATTTTCTCTGAAAAACAGTATAAATGTATGTAGTTTAAAAATCCTACCATTTCAAGTCTAAAGTTGGTTGTCTTCTGCAGAACATTGTTAATCTGTCCGTGTTTTTTTCTTGTTACTGCCTTCTTCATTTGGGACAATTTTGTGGTTTGCTGGAGAGGGACCAAAGTTTAAGATACTTGTCTCAAATCTCTCTTGCATCTTTCTGTCTTCCAGGCTTTCCGACCTCTGTCATCTTTTGGCTGAAACTATTGATTGTTGTATAATAACATTGAGTGGTTATTACAGAGTAGCTCCAAATCATTGCCACTGTAATGTGTACAAGCAAGCACCTGCAACTTCAGATTGCTGGTTCAGAGTTTGTTCACATCTACAGAAGTATTTTGTGTTTAAGTTTAATGATTTACAGGAGTACATTTCAAGTGGCCACTTAGGCAGAAGAAATATCAATAATCTGTATCTCTGTTCTGCTGGGTTGTGTTGAGTATTACACCAAGGAAATTATCCACAATTTCTCTAATCATAATTTACTATTTCTAATGTTTAGGTTAGAAAAGGAATACACTACAATAAAGACAAAAGAAATGGAAGAACAAGTTGAAATTAAAGTAAGAGAGCTTCAACAAATTTATTTATGGATCAGTTTAATTCCTAGATGTGGGGTTACATATTTGATCAGGATATGTAATGAAGGTCACCTAATTACTTTCTTTTAGTATTTGTTTTTGGGATGTCTGTTCACAAAGGATAGTTGTAGTGAAATTACTGAGACTTCTGGTGGACAGTTAAAAAAAAATCTTTGATGGAGACCTGTTGTACTTAGTTTTCATTATTTACTGCTGACTAAAGCTTAATTACAGATGGTGTTGTTTATCAGAGGCTCTGAATATGCTGGTTTAGGTGTAGGTGCCCCACACAGGGGGTTGTAAGACACGTTAAGACAGGGTTTATCAGAATGCATTTGAGTTGTTTATCATTGATTTTAAGATCTTGACTCTTTTTGTGCATTACACCCAAGATTGATTGTCTTCTGTCAGGAATTGGTTTTTCTTTTGTACCTTCTGCAGCTGATATGTAATGGGGGGGAGGGAATCCCACCCTGCGAGTGCATTTCATTTCCCTTTTGCTAACCAACCTACTTCATGTATGTACTTAATCACTGCATCAGTTTGCTTTNAAAAAACCAAACCAACCAACCACAGGAAAAAAAAATCAAAACAAAGCCCATGAAAATTAAAAGCCTCAACCAAACCCAACAAGCCAAAGCTGTCTGGTTTTAGACCTTGCTTTGGGACCTTTATATAACCATTTTTGACATGCTAAGAAGCTCTGCTCTTTTAGGCAGGTGGAAAAACAAGCACAGAGAGTCTGCCTCTAAGCTTGGCAAAATTAAGCATTACTGAACTGATACCCAGGGCTTTCTTCTTAGGGATACAGAGCTCTTCTCTCTGAATGCTGACTACTAAAAGNCTGGGTTGTGTTGAGTATTACACCAAGGAAATTATCCACAATTTCTCTAATCATAATTTACTATTTCTAATGTTTAGGTTAGAAAAGGAATACACTACAATAAAGACAAAAGAAATGGAAGAACAAGTTGAAATTAAAGTAAGAGAGCTTCAACAAATTTATTTATGGATCAGTTTAATTCCTAGATGTGGGGTTACATATTTGATCAGGATATGTAATGAAGGTCACCTAATTACTTTCTTTTAGTATTTGTTTTTGGGATGTCTGTTCATAAAGGATAGTTATAGTGAAATTACTGAGACTTCTGGTGGACAGTTAAAAAATCTTTGATGGAGACCTGTTGTACTTAGTTTTCATTATTTACTGCTGACTAAAGCTTAATTACAGATGGTCTTGTTTATCAGAGGCTCTGAATATGCTGGTTTAGGTGTAGGTGCCCCACACAGGGGGTTGTAAGACATGTTAAGACTGGGTTTATCAGAATGCATTTGAGTTGTTTATCATTGATTTTAAGATCTTGACTCTTTTTGTGCATTACACCCAAGATTGATTGTCTTCTGTCAGGAATTGGTTTTTCTTTTGTACCTTCTGCAGCTGATATGTAATGGGGGGGAGGGAATCCCACCCTGCGAGTGCATTTCATTTCCCTTTTGCTAACCAACCTACTTCATGTATGTGCTTAATCACTGCATCATTTTGCTTTTCTGACATAAATAGGCTTTAGCTATTTGTTTTGGTTTGGTTTGACTCTTTTTATTTCCCAGCATGGTGTTTGATTTGGTTTTGCTTCCTCGTGTCATGTTTTTAGCCAGTTGCGCGAGAAAAGTCAGTGGGAGAAATGATGGGCAAGTACAGTATATAAAGCTTAGAAGAGGCAGCAAGGTGCAGCCTTCCTTCTTCCTGCCCATTGCTAATCCTTTTGCCTTTCAGTATCAGTTTTGAAGGCATCAGTTCTTCAGAAAAAAACAGCAACATGCACCTGGGAGCACTGAAGTGTTCCAGGCTTTTTCAGGCAGTTTCTTATTGCTGTAAGAGGCAGCAGGGCAGTTAGCAGCATTAGCACCTGCTGTGATGGCATCTGAACTCAGAACATTTGCAGGATTCAAATGACAGCTCTCTGAAGAATAGGACAGAATAAAATCATTGGAAGGACAACTGTAACTTTAGATTTTTAGTATTTCAACTTCTTTCAAATTCTTCCATTCTTTCCCCTGTCCAAACCGCCCCCCCCCCAATAAAACCAAAGAAACAAGGAAAAAAAACCAAACCAACCAACCACAGGAAAAAAAAATCAAAACAAAGCCCATGAAAATTAAAAGCCTCAACCAAACCCAACAAGCCAAAGCTGTCTGGTTTTAGACCTTGCTTTGGGACCTTTATATAACCATTTTTGACATGCTAAGAAGCTCTGCTCTTTTAGGCAGGTGGAAAAACAAGCACAGAGAGACTGCCTCTAAGCTTGGCAAAATTAAGCATTACTGAACTGATACCCAGGGCTTTCTTCTTAGGGATACAGAGCTCTTCTCTCTGAATGCTGACTACTAAAAGTTGCAGGAAATGCACTGGTAAAATAAGTAATTCAGTACAATTCTTTCTTACTTCTGGGGCATCTGAGGTAAATAGTTCTCAGTATAAACTTAGATTAAAAAAAATATATAATTTAGCACAAATTATTTGGAGGAAAATCAAGGAAACCTGTTGCAGCTATCTCAGTAGCCTGTCCTAGTGCAGGGAATGCTCCTTCATGTCCCTTGCCTATGAAGACTGTGGCCAGCTCTATTTATGAAGAGGAGCCTGTTAAGAGCCTGTCAAGTCTACTGTGGGTTAAACCCTGTGGGTCACCTGCAGTTGCTGCTTTCCTCTCATGCAACACAGGTGGTTTTGTACAACACAAGACTTCTCATCTGTACTGTATCCAGCTGTTTAAACTTATTTCTTGAGTTAGTACATCACATAAAAGGATGTTAAAAAGTTTACTATTTTTTGTATTTATATTGACTTTCATAGATGTGTAGAGATAAAAATGTTGTTAGATTGCTTGGCTTTTATCATTTACAACTTAAACTCAATTCTGAACTTAAACTCAATTCTGTTACCTTCCAGAGGTTGAGAACTGAAAACAGACTCCTAAAACAGCGCATTGAAACACTAGAAAAAGTGAGTATGCTGGGGATAAGATTTAATCTGTGTTTATCCATAAATTGATGGCAATCTTATTGCATGAAGGGGGAGTCTCAGGGTTCTAGTTTACTGCTTTTTCCTGCTAATCTATGATGTTTATTAACAGTGCTTAACCAAATGGTAGGGTGATAACAAAGCAGTTAGGGTCAGTGCTTATGAGTGTTTAAGGTTGTTGTGTCTGACTTTTAGTGAATATGAAATCAAACATCTTGACACATTCAACTTTTGTTGTACTGGTTTCTTTCTGAATTAGAAGCATCTGTTCAAAGTCCAGAAGACCACATGAAATAGTGGACTGCTTGGGTGGAAAAGAGTTTATTATTATGAGGGAATGCTCAGGTTTGAAAATCTGAGGTTGCTGGGTGTTTTTATGTAGGAGCAAAATGACAGATCTATCAATGACCAGAGAGAGGGGAGATGAAAGCAGATTAATTCATTGGTAGCAAATACAGCAGCAGAGGGGGGTGTTGCAGCATTCATAGTACAGGAAATCTGCTGCCATTAATTTACACAGTTTTGAATTTTTGTAGCAGTTTTTGGGTACATGGATGGGAGAATATCTTTTAAGACTTATTTATCACAGATGTAGTTTGGAATAGAGTTTTGATAGGCTTCCTTGTAACTGGACATAGGTCCAGAGGTATGCAGGGTAACTGTTGTCAATACACTGCCAACATGTGGGCATTGCTCTCCAAAGCCTCTCCTATATTCTGGTCTCATGCTTCCTGTGACAGACTGCATCTGAGCTGGTCTGCTCTAGAATGAGAACATTCTTGTTCATTTGAACCACCAGCAACTATCTTACAACCAATAAAACGATTGCTCTTGTGGGTTGCAAACAGTTGTTTGTGTTTCACAGGAAAAGAAAATGGTAAAGATTCAATGTAGTGACATAATTAAAAGATGTCACACTGCAGATGTTAAATCCATTAAAGTTTTTTTTGAAAAACAGTCCATCTGTGTCAAATACTAATTAGTTAATTTCTGAATTTAATTTGGAAGAATGCACATAATGAGGCTATATTGTGAAAGTTGCAACCAAAACTTTATCAATACCTTGTTTCTAAAGTTGAAGTGCTGATAAAACTAACTGAAGAAAAGCAGACTCTTAAGTTTGAAGCTGTAGTGGATCAATTCAATGCTCTTAGCAGTTTTTTAGTGGTAAATATCCGTGGTTTATACTTGCAGAGGTTTGAAATGAGACTTTTTTTATTTATTAGGAAGTCCATGATGCCAGTGCTTTTGCAAATTCTGTAGTTAAAATTCCAGAATTCACTTTCAGAGTATCTTACTCTGATTTGGAATTAGAACATTTCAAAATGGGAAAGTATTATCTATTAATAAGAATTTCTGAAGATCATTATCACAGCATCTGAAAAAATCAAAGTGTGAACAGTCAGTTCTTCTGTTGGAATCTTAAAGTATTTTTTTCCTCATCTTAATCTATATGATTTAGTTGTGATTTCCCTAGAGAACCTTAAGGTCCAACACCTTGCCTTAACTTCTTAATAGTAGCTCTTATCAACCTGTTAGAACTTTATTTTTTTTTAATAAAAGTTCTGAGGACAAAGATTGCCTGCAAATAGATGTGTTCTCTGTTGCAGAATCTGTAAAAATGGAGCCCTTTCAAGGGTGACAGTAGAAATTCAATGTGCAGCTGTGGGGGGGAACAGGAGTGCTTGTCAGTGTGCATAAAGTAAAATTATTTGCAAAACTTTGTCATGGAAAGAAATCAATCAACTACTCAATTAAGTTACTGCAAGAGCTCAGTAAAATAAAATATTAACTGTCAGAGCTGAAATTTTCAGTTTTCACCATTTAACTTTCCTGCTTCATCTGTTTGGAAGCTTTAGTTCTGCCTGAATGCCTCAGTGCTTAGTGGAGTTGCCTTTGTGCTCAAATTATGCCTTCCTTTCTTGCTGTGGACAGACCCCAGCTGACATCTTTCATCTATCTGCTAGATAGTAGCAGATAATGTATGGGTTACTTTTTGTTAATTGGGGAAGCAAGCCATTCAACCAAAAATACCCAGTCTCCTCTAGGTGCATGTGAAGTGTTGTGGAAATCTGGCTTTGAGACCTTCTTGTGTAAAAGACAGACTGTTAAATGTGTTGCAGAAAAGGCTGCTTCCTGGGACTGTCAGGCTGAGTTGGCTTAATTTATCTGAAGAGCTGTTAATTTTGCAAAAAGAGTTTGTACAGAAAATGGGTAGAATTTGGGCATTTTCTTTCTCTTGCCTCTCGTCTCTGTTGTCCCTATTATCACCCCTTCTTTTTTTTTTTTTTTTCCTTATTCCTATCTGAATTTTTCCTTTGTAGGAAAGTGCTTCCTTGGCAGATAGATTGATACAGGTATAGTCTTTTAGTCTTTTACTGTATGACTCTTTCTGCTCTCAAAAACCCTCAAACTGCTTTAATGCATGCATATTTGCATGCTGTACTCTCTCTGCTTTGCTGACTTGGGATAAATATAGAGCTAATCTCTTGCTAGAAACGTGGTTAATTTTGTTTACTAAAAATGTATAAACCCAATACCTGCACGTGATAATATTTTTTCTAACCTAAAGTAATTTTGGATACAATTTCCTATGACAAGTGGATCCTATGACACTATTAACACTGAAATTGAATATTGCAAACTTAAATCTGTGCATGTACAACAGTAATATTGCATGAAAGGAATTATACTGGATGCAAGTATGCAATTGTGCTTGCTGAAGGGATGCAGAACTTTGTAATACAGTACTAAAGTAGCTGTTCAGTACTACCTTGTCCTAAAATTTCTACCAATTGTACTGTATGCTGTTTGCAAAACCAATCTGATGAAATAAGCAGCTAAGCATCACAAAGGCAGTCTTTCTTGGATTTGTCCTCAATTGCTTAAAAAAAAAAATTATGTCCTAAGGGACAAGTGACAAGGGCCCAGGAGGCTGAGGAAAACTACCTCATAAAACGGGAGCTGGCCACCATCAAACAGCAGAGTGATGAGGCCATTACTAAACTGGAGCAAGCTGAGAATACCATCAGGGAGCTCCAACAGCAACAGCAATGGGTAAGGACCCTGGCAGCACATCATCTCATCTCTCTCACTCACTTGTGTTTATTTTTCCTCATCATGACATGGTCTCTGTGCTGTCGTTGTAAATGCTTTTTCATTGTGATTTGCATTCTTAAATTTACACAAATTGGATACACAAAGTGATTTTTTTGGTCTGTTCTTACTGATGGGTGAGATTCACAGCCCTGGATAGATGTAAGTTGTTACTTTCAGAACAGAACAACAAAAACCCCAACAAAACAACAAACAGCCAGAACAAACACACCAAGCCAAAAACTCAACCACAAGAAGCAAACAAACCAAAACAACCCCAAAACCCCCAACAACCAAATACAAAAAACCACACACAAATATTTGGTAGCTCCTAATGCTAAGAATCTAGCCATTGCAAATTGTATCACACTGAATACCCAATTTTAAGAGTTGATTCATAATACCTTTACATAGCTTTTTGTTTAAGTCAGTCTCTTCCATGTTAACATTTCTTCTGCATACATATATATATATATTTTTTTTTTTCCCCTAGCATGCTTAAATTTGCTGCTTGCAAAAATAGCAGAGTATTGTCCCTGAGTTGGGAACTCCAGGACTTCACTAAGGGATCTGGGTTTATGGGCAGCTAGAGCAGGAAAATAACTTTTAATAGTTGTATTTAGTATTGTGCTTGTATGTTCTGTATGTGTTGGGTAGTACAGTGTGCAGGACCTCAGACTGAATTTACTTTCTTTAAGCCATTTAGAATGCTCAGTATGCTCTCTTGAGAGAGGGACAGAAGCAGCTTCAGGCTTCACTGTGTGCTAGCAGTGCACGTGCTATGCTCATGTTATTTTAAGAGAGTGGTATCTGAGTACTTGTCTGCAGCCCTGGGCCTTTCAGGTGTATGAAATACAGCTTTTTACAGCCACAGCAAACTGCAGCTGCTTGCCAGATCCCTTCCAGGCAATACTGCAGTTGGTTCCCCCCAAAGCTCTAGAAATACTTCCTGGAAGGTGGAGATCTGCTCTTAGACTGAAGAGAAATCTAATTAAATGCAGCAGTCTAGAAAAGGTTTATGAAGTGTGTTTAATGCATTTCAGTGTAGAAAAGGTACATCTTTTAGAAGAGTTGCAAGGAGTTATTAATGAGCTCTTACTCTGTAATATATAATGCTGGTTTTTTACTTCAGCAATTTTTTTTGGGGGGTGGGGGGAAAGGGAAACCCTAAATAAATCATGAATAGGTTGATGGGGATGTTGTAGTCATGCTTTGCAAAATTTTAGATACACTGCAGTCTCTCAAGTGAAAGAAAATGAGAAATGTTTATATACTTGGGTCCTGATATCAATAGTACACATGCTTTTGGAATGTATTTTTGGAGCATCCATGTTACTTACCTATAGTCAATTAAAATTTATTAAAAGAGACTAAAAGGCTCTATTTGCCTATTAGCTAATTGATGGGTTATGTGAGTTTTAAAGCTAATGCTTTTAGTTGTGCCAGGGACCTTAAGGAGCAATGCTGGGGAATCCTGGCAGGTTGGCTAGGCACAGGAACTGGTCGTGAGCAAAACTGTAGATAACTGGATTGCAGAATTGGCTGGATGGGGGCTTTGAGGGCTGAAGATTGGACAGGTATGGCAGGAGTGGAGAGGAAGTGAAATGTGAGAATGGGCAGTTAAATTAAGATCCGCACTTTCTACCCTGAATGCTTGCAGCCTTGTTTTCCTCCACTTAAATGTGAACATGGCCGTAGGAAATAACCTGAATGTGTGTGGAACTGAGGCTTGTAGAATAACTGTGTCTTACAGGGGGATTTGTGTATAGTAGCTGACTAACTCTGAAGTGTAAGAAATAGTATTGTGGTTTTGAGGAACCTCTGAATTAACCTGGAGAACGTAGTTCAAGTGCTAAAATGGTTTTAGTTATTAGTTCCCTAGATTCTGCCCCATCAGTAAGATTTGTGACTAAACAGTCTTAACTTCATTTCCAAGTGTGGAAATGAGAGCAACATATGTGAACATCTGCGTGTGCTGAGGGCACCACAAAGGGGAAAGCCATTAATGTCTTTTGAATTTTGGCATTTCACTTTAGAGTTCATGGATCCATCTCTTTGCCACATCCTAGTGCCAGTAACTTTACTCTTGGCAATACTCCTCTTCTGTATTGTTTTAGGAATGTCTGCCTTAATCTTTTTCTTTTTTTCTTTTTTTACCTCCAATGATTTCAGTTTTTTTATGACTAGAAAAATGATTGTACAGTGAACTTATAAATGGCAGTGTAGTTTATCTCTACTGATTTAAAGGTACAGCATCTAGCTTAGAAATTTTGTAGTCTACATCTTTTCCAATCTTGACTTGTCTGTTTCAGTGTGATAGAAACTGTAAAGCTGAGGTATGAATTTCTCAATAGGAATGTATAAGAACTGCTTAAGGATACTTGCAGCTGCCTCTTCTGAACCACACTATGGGGTTCTTTAAAACAAGTGAACAAAACAAAAAGTAAAACACAACCCACTTTTTTACTTGTAAATCATGAGGCAGGATAAGTAAGAGCAGGGACTTCCATTCTGGTTCTGGCAAAACTATCTAAACTGTAGTATTCCTAAGAAGGCTAACACATGCTATGTAAAATGTTATGTATTTGTATTTCAATGTTATCTCACAGAACAGATAGAATAAGCCCTAGATATGACAGCAGAACTGGAAGGGCTCAAGGAATGTGTGTGGGTATAAAGGAATTCTCCACTGCAGCACTTCAGCACACGGCTGCATCCAGATGTGGGTAGAGGAGCATTCTTTAAACTTCAACTTAAACTTTAAAGTTCAACACCAGGAGCCCAAATGACGTGCAAATTTAGTTCTTCCTCTGCTTAAGTATTTATAGGGAGCTTTTAGTTGAACCAGAATGACTTTATTATCAAGTGTTGTTGAGTCTGCTTAGAGAGGCTCTTCTCACCATTCCTTCCTCCTGGAAGGAAGTTGTGCTACAGTACTGCTCCAAGATGACCTGAAAACACTACTAATGCTCAAATAATAGATGGTTCATCAAATGTATCCTACATGTTTCTGAATATATCCAAGGTCATTTGGAAGGGGAAAAGGAAGCAGAAAGCAGTAAGGTTTGAAATGGAGACTTAATTTTACTTTGAATATGAACTTCTGTATCTTAGTAGAGAGTAACTCTGTCAGGGTGATGTTTTTAAAAACAGTGTATAACTGGGACTATTTTTTTTATATTGATAACTAGGAACAAATAATTGTAAAGCCAACAATATTCTGAAGTTCCTGGAGTTCAGTGCTTCAGCTACCTAAACGTTTGCCTGAATGGTTTTGAAGAGAATGGCACTAATCTGTCTTTGGCATGTCTAGTTTTTAAATACAGAAACTTGCTAAAGAATTCTAGATATGGTGAGTAACCAAAAGATTAAGAGGAAGGCAGTTTCTTCCTCAAGCTGCTAGTAAATTCAGAACTGTATAGAGGAAGTTGTGCCTGACTTCAACAGACT
This sequence comes from Chloroceryle aenea, assembly GCA_013399075.1. NCBI lineage: Eukaryota > Metazoa > Chordata > Aves > Coraciiformes > Cerylidae > Chloroceryle > Chloroceryle aenea. The sequence goes on along the minus strand of VWZY01013001.1, from coordinate 229,659 downwards.
ACAGAAAGTTTTCTTTTGAGGCATGCTAAGAGCAATGGTGTTGAAGGAATCAGGGTAATCAGCCTGTTCTAGCTGACTCCTGATCATTATGTGCTGATGTTTTGGTTTTTTTTCTCTGTTCTTTTTTTCCTGTTATTCTAAATGAAAAGGTAGCTTCTGCTGGATGTATAAAACCAAATAATTTAATGATTTCTGTTAGTTAAATACCCCTCCAGAAAAAACAAATCTGTCTTTTCGTGATACTCTTAATTTTCAATGATTACTCAGTCGGAATGCTCAAACATGGAATCTGAGACATGAGAGGGAGTTCAAGCTAAAATTACATCTCACATTTTTAAAAAAGCTGTTCAAGTGTATATGTGAAGATAGAATTTGACTAAACATTCATATGGAAGTATATTCATTTTGCAAAGTAATGTTTGGTTATTCTGGCAGCAGCTTTATAAGACATAGTTTCTTTTCAGGAACTCATGCTAAATTGACTGATAATAATTAAGACCATTGTAATTGACAGAGGGAATATGCTTGTAAATGAGTGTTGCAACCTTATGGAAGGCTTCACTTTATTTTAAAATATACTTTTTATATTATTTTCTGCATTTTGATTGCGAATCAGAAAATAAAAATACCATGTTCACTGAAGTGGTAGAGTTAGTGCTTAAATGTATAAACCAAGTTAGCTGGGCAGTTGCTGAACCATTCTTTAGTTGCCCTTCAGTACAGAATACTGGAAAAGCATTCTGTAATTACATGTAGTAATCTCTCCTAATAATATTAGGAAAGGTTCTGTCAGTCTGAGATACTATTTCTGAGATATTCTTTTTTTTTCAAGAAAAGTTGTGGAAAAATAGAACTAATTGTGTGAAGCCAGGAAGGACTTGTTTCCTTCAGAAGTAAATGCCTGTAGGACTGAATTTTTAGTGCTTTATATTGCAGGCATCCTTTCAACATGGCAAAGAAAAATAGCATTACCGTGGTTAAAATATTTGTCTGTTGCCTGGAAATGTGGATTCACATTGCGGCTTTTGTCACAAATTCTAAGACCTAAGCAAATATATAAAAGCAGGTGTTTTGCTAAAAAAGGCAGTCTTAAAGTAGTTTTCAAACATTGTTTAGATGACAAACTTGTGTTACCTTTATGTACTAAATTATTAAAATTGTGTGGGTGTTTTTGTTCTCTTTTTAAGAAGAAAAAAAATCACAGCTTTTGAACTTGTGAATATTGTTTTGAATATTCTGTTATGATGTTGGCAGTTTTATTTTGCCTGTCTATCAGGACTTGTTTTAAAGTTTATTGTGGCTAAATGGATACATACTCCTAACATATTCCTTAGGCAGGTGAAATCCAAAGACAAATTTAAAGAAGGTATGACTTGTGCCTGCAAGTGGATAAATAAATTTTGCACTTTATTACTTATTATTTGACAAACTTCAGTTAGATTTTTGCAGACTAAAGCTATTTAGACTTCACTTACATACTGTTACAAAATCAGTATGTATTCAGCTCTTCAAATCTGCTGTCTTCTCTTAATTTTCCTGGAAAGCCCAAGAGGGGCTTCCTGAGGAAAGCACACTGCATTCATTCTTGCTCCATATATATCTATCATAAGCAGAATCTGGAACAAGAAATGTAGAGTCTGCTTTAAGTTGGTGTGTGTATCATCTGATGAACTTGTACAAACAGCCAGGGAATATGAAAGAGCTGTTGCCTGTTCTCAGCATCTGCAAGTTACATGTGCTGCTCCTGCTCCCGTATCATGTGAGGCAATTGTAGAAATGCATCAGCATTGACCACTTATCTTCCTTGTCCTTACACTCAAATCAGGGCTATCTCCACAGCTTGCTGAGGCAAAGAAAATGTGTCAGTTGAAAAAAACCCATGAATTAAGTTAGCATTTTATAAGGGAAAATGAATATGAAAATATATCCACATTTTTGTATGTTGTGTTCTGTGTGTGTTCAACTGCACGGTTAAGTAGGATGAGGTCCTAAATGGGTAGTCTTAGTGAGACAACTGCCTGCATGAGCTGTGGGGTTTTTCATGCTTTGTATAGATCTCCCCTATTATAGCTCCCTGTAGACATATATATAAAAGAAATAAATGGTAACAGTAAGGTTAGTGTAGATTTTGAATTTTGGCTTGTACCGTAAGTCATGACGAAAGGCTTAGTTGACATGCAGAAGTATAATAATAAAGGAAAAAACATTTCCTTAGCTGTGTAGTTATGTGTTGTAAATCCTTTGGCTTGTGCTTTAAAGGTCAAGAAATGCCATACACAAACAGAAGCATATGGAAGTGAAGACTTTCCTGTTGTCAACTGTTTTTTAGACACACAAAACAATGTTGTTTGATGCAAACAAAGTAAAATAGTTGTAAAATGACCACTGCATTTTTAATTTCATAAGACTTCATCTATGAATCCAAGTATAGTATTTATTTTTCACAATGTAGTTAATGGCACCAAAGATGAATTAGATTATTTCCCTTAAATGTTCACGGTAGCTATGAACGCACAGTAACTGGACAACTGCACTTGGGGATTTCAGCACCTATTGTTTTTTCCCCTAAACCAGAAGTTTAAATGCTGATTTAGGATGGCATGGCCTGTCAGGCAAGTCTGCCTGTCTCTGGTGGATCTCAAGTAAAGTGACCTAAGAAAGAAATAAAATCTATTTTTGAACTATTGGCTGAAGGAAAAAGTGGGGGTTTTGAATACAAACGCTTAGCATGACTTAGTTGGATGTATGTGTTGAAAGATGTAGTTTCATGAAATTGTGCTTCAGCAAGTGAAAGAATAGGTCTGACATTTAATTCTAGTTAATTGTCAGTCAAAAGAAAGAAGCTGAATTAACTTGATCAGAACTGTGCTGGTTTGTTATGGTGGGAACATGTTTGGATGTGTAAAGCTGACTGGGGATATAGTCTTGGAATAAGTTGTGTATGGGAAGACCCAAATTTCTTTGTAGCTTGGGCCTGTGCTGTTGATCTAGAAGGGGCTGAATGGCTATCTGTGCCTGAATTTTTCTCATAAATTCACAGGGCTTGCCCTAGAAGAGAATCTCGGAAGGATTATCTGTGGTGTGAGCAAACGAGCTAAGGGTTGTAGTGAAAGACTGGCAAACCAAAGTGGTTTGTTCATTGAAGCATACATAGTGTTATTTTAAATCCAAGGTTATGGAGGACTTCTGTTGAATCGAAGTATAAACGAGTAGGGATCAGGAGAAATACTGCTATTAACCTTGTCATTAGCTGGGCTTTCTTTCCTAGAGTATCTTTTCTCCATATCACAAAGCCTTTGAGGTTTTTTTTGTAGTTTGGGTAATAATGAGACAAAAGTGGGAGTTGTTGCTCATCAGTACTAACAGGGGTCTCAGTTTGGTCTTGCACATCTGGCCATGTGGAGGTGCAGTTGTTTGAGAGGCACAGCACTGGGGTTCTTATTGTTAGCAGTCTGGATGGACATGTTGATAGACTTGTAAGAACTTGATCTAAAGCTATTATTCTTCATGTTAAACATTTGGATATATTTTCTCTCTCTAAATCTGGCATATAAACCCCCTTTCAAACCATCTGTGCTTCATACTAAACGTATTTCTGCAAACTTTGTAGCATAAATGCAGTTCACGATACAGTGAAGACTTTGTGCTACAGCTGGAAAAAGAGTTGGTCCAAGCCAGGCTGAGCGAAGCAGAATCCCATTGTGCCCTGAAGGAGATGCAAGATAAAGTTCTAGAGATGGAAAAGGTAAATCAAACCAGGACCCTCTGTAAAATAGCACTAGAAACAGAATACAGGTCCCTGTAATTCTTTGCTTAACTGTTCTCTAGTATCTTCTCTTCTGTGTTTCCATGATTTCAAGATACTTTTCAAACCTGAAGTTAATATATCAAAAGAACCAAGATCTGTTTGCACTGGGGAAGGTTTATGAAAAACAGGTCACTTTTCTCCTGCTACTGAAGCCCACTACAGTGGAAAACTTGGATTCTCGTGGAGTCTTTACAGTAAACATCAATTGTTTCAAAATTATATCCAAAAAAAAGAGCAGCAGGATTAGGGTGAGCATTGAGGTGATGTGAATCTAAATAGTTTTGGAGGGAGAGAGGAAAGAGTTCAAAATCACTGTTCCCAGGTCTTGAGTTCTTGAGTGTCTCCCACTTTGCCCCATTATGGGCAGGGAAAGAATACCTCCAGTGTTCAGTGCCAAAGTCTCTACTGCTTTTTGGGTGCCATCCCAGCTTGTAATTTATGGATGCTGGAGTTTGCGTTGTACTCAAACCAACTGTCAGACTTTCACATTTCTCTGAAGAAAAACTAAAATGCAAAATAAAATAGGAAAAAAAGGGAAGAGAAACCCCTCCATTTGACCTAGCATAAAGTGTGCTTTAGAGATCCTGTTATCTTGGCTTTGGAAGATGTTTCTTCGTGGCAGTTTTCAAAGAGCTGTATACTCAAGAATGTGGTCAGAACTTATTAGGTAATTAGGTTAACCCACTGGAGTAATTTTATTTGTATTATGTGAGGGGCTTGAAGGGATTCTGCCAGGCCAGAAGTGTGGCAGTTTTACTGTACTGAACATTGGTAAGAATTCAGGTTCTAAGGTACTTTTCAAAGTTCAAGAAAGAGTCCACTTCTTTACTTAACCTTCATCAGCATGAAGATATCATACACGGCAGACCGAAATGTGGAGAAAAACTGCAGCAGAGGGGGGAAATCCCAGTGTCCCGGACAAACTCAGATGCACTGCAGTATTTCAGTCTGTTGTAATGACCTCAGGGACGTGAGGCAGTGACTGAAGTGAACCCCCTCAAATTTCTACAAAAGCAGCTTTTCACTGCTCTTGGTGATAGGTCATGTAATCTGGGGAAGCTCTGCTCAATAACCCCAGGCTTGTGGCTACAGTGAGGTAAACATTCAGAAACGCGCCCCATCACTTCCTGTTCTTGCCAGTACTCGGATCCCATGGTGTTGGAAGCTGGAGGTGCTGATGGCTGTTGTCCTGTGCTAACATTAATAATGTACTTTGCCCTTAACTCTCAAAACCTGGCAGCTGCCTCAGGGTTACATATATACAAAAATACTTGATTTTGCTGCCAATTACTACTGAGAAATACATTAGAAAGTGATGAAGCACAGTTCATCTGAGTATTTTGTGACCAATGATTTGGTGTAGGGATATTGTAGTTAGGCAAACTGTGTCCTTATTCTTCCCCTCTGTTTTTTTTAACTCTAGACTTTCATTATTAAGCTTTCTGTCTGATTTCCACAGGTCACTCCTGCCATGTGTTATTCTGTTTTCCATTTACCTCTCTCTAGTCTTTTTGATTTTTCCTTGTGTGTTTTCATAAACATTCATGAACTTTCATCTGCAAGACCTTTTCTTGACTGTTGTTTATAAATATTAATGGATGGTGCCTTTGGTCAAAATATATTTTCTCCTTTTCAAAGGCAAGTTACCTACAAGAAAAATAATAAATGGAAATTTGTTTTTTATAAGTCTCAATAAAAGTTACAACACTAAAAAGATTTTTTCATTTGCTTTAAATAAAATGTCAATTAGCTCAAAATCTTTCAGCTTTTTCTCCATGTTGTTGATGCCTGCGAAATAGTGTAAGTAATGCTTGGTTATGGATACTATCTGGGGAAATTTGGAAGCTGGAATACCAAAAACTACCATGTCAGTTTTTTCCCAGAGTTGGAAGATATTTATACACACTTGCTGTATCTAAGATCTTAGATTTTTTGGAGGGATTTTATTTTTTAAGGGATGTGTAATGAAGAAAGTTTTATTAGTAATAAGAGTTATCATCCACATCTATATTTGTGGAGTGGGTCTCAGTAAGCACAATTTCATTCAAATGCTTATTTAAGAGATTGGTCCTTGTTGCAGAGGAACAGCTCTCTCCCTGATGAGGAAAATGTTGCAAGACTACAAGAAGAATTGATTGCCGTAAAATTAAGAGAAGCAGAAGCTCTCATGGGTCTCAAGGAACTAAGGCAGCAAGTCAAAGATTTGGAGGAACACTGGCAGGTATGGGAAGTGATACACTTACAACAATTTTTATTTTCAATGAATGATGATAAAGCAAATGATTACAAACTTTTGGTGTGCAGAGATCAAGTAGAAACTAGTGATTCAATGGATGTAAGCCACTGAGGTGAGGATCTCTAAATGCAGCTGCCACAAGGAGCTTTCCTTCAAAAGCATGTTAGAAGTTGGTCCCTAAGTGTTCTAGATGGCCGAGAGCCTTGTGCTAGCAGCTAACCATTCTGGTGGAAAGGAAGTACCTGACCAGTACTGATACTTCACTAAAGGTTAATAAGGGAAAATTCTCAGGATATACTTGCAATTCCCCGAGTTACTGTAGTTGGGGATGGCTGTCTTCAGATTTTTTAATTGTCTGTTCTTAAACTAGGAACTTTCCCTGGTTTTTAGGACAGAAAGGAGAACTCTGGCAACTTGTGACTATCTAACTATTTTACCTTAAATGAGATAAGGGAACACCAGGAGAGATCAGGCACTATCAGCAATGCCTTGCTATTTATTTTTTTTTAGCGTCACCTAGCTCGTACCACGGGAAGATGGAAAGATCCTCCTAGAAAAAACACAGTGAATGAGCTACAGGATGAGTTGATGACAGTCCGATTGAGAGAAGCAGAAAGTCAGGCTGAACTGAAAGAGACCAAACAAAGAATGATGGAGATGGAAACACAGGTATCTTACTGAGCAATGGGATATGTGAATTGAGCTGAACGATGGCAAATTAGTATCATTGCCAATCTACCATTTGACAATCTTTACCATCCACAGGCGCGACTGTAGCTCCCAAATGTGCTTTTCTAACATGGTTTGACCTGGAGGGAGGATCTAGTGCATATACTCCAGCTTGCTTTAATGTCTCTTCTTTAGCCTTTTCCAGGACTAACGTTTTTGAATTTCTCCTTTGGACTAATTGGTAGAGTTTGTGAATGTGTGTGAATCGTAACTCATTAAGCTGTACCCGGGATAACAAAAGAAGTCTATCTGAAGTATTTTGAATTTCAGAAACAAACCAGCTTCGTGTTGTCAGGGTTTTTTTTTTTGCTTTGCCTTTCATGTGCCAGAAAAGAGAAAAGTATGATTCACCATTGCTGAGATACGTGCAGAAAAGACAAAAATAGATTGTATGCCAAGATCTTTTTTGTTTTAAGTAGCATATAAGTTGTTGTTAGGCAAACTTTGGAGTGAAAGTGCACTAAAGTTGCTGAGTTCATATTATACTAGTGAACTTTCGACTGAATTAATGAGCACACTGTGCTGTTGACTGAGGATTTTTGACAGGCACTTGAGAAATCTTTCCGTGGAATACCTGCTAAATGTAACTGTTACTTGAAGGAGACCTGTGCGTCCAAAAGGATGCACAAACCAAAAAATTTACTGAGCTGAGAGAGCATGTAGGAATGTGCTACTGGGTGATGAGCTAACTGCAGGGTTTATTTGGGAACAGAGGCACTACCTTTTCTATACTAAGTGAATAAAAGTTTCCTCTTGTCTTAACTTTTAAAAATTTTCACTGAGGTGTTAATACTGTTTCACTTGTGCATTTGGTGTTTGGTTTTTTTGCTTTTTCCCTGTCTGTGCGTTTTAGTCAGTAGGGGGCATAGGTGTCCTACCGTCTGGATTACACCTATTAAAGTCACAAGACTTTGAGCTACTTCTCACTTGAGTGCTACACCTCCAGTCTCTGTATATACTCATGCTGGTTAGCTGTCATTTGCCAGAAGGGCACTGGTTTTAGTGTTACGTACTGCTCTGTGCATGGGTTCACATGAAAATGGTGTGACTTGTACTGATGCACTGACCTTAATTACTTTCAGGAATTCACTGGACAGAGAAATGTGCACACAGTATTACTGACATAGCTGATGTTTCTTGGATGCATCAGCTTGTTGCTGTAGTTGGGATAAGTTAAAACCATTTTTGCCTCACTTAAGGAAGAGATATGTGCAGTAGCTTTGTAATAATAAGGCAGATACTACATCTTTGTAATAATAATCGTTTTTTAAGAAAAACAATAATATTCTGATCATAAACCAAATGTATGCAAACTTTTCTGATTACACTCAGAAACTTTTGAATGCTTTTTCATCAAAAGCTTTTTATAGTAAATCATCTGTAAGTCTGTCCTGTCAGAATTTGGGGAGTTTAATTTCAGAGATCTTTCCTTAACACTCAATTTCTTTCCTCCTTTTTTTTTTTTTTTGTCATAAATTTCAGAATCAGATCAATAGTAATCATTTACGGAGGGCAGAGCAAGAGGTTACCAACCTACAGGGGAAGGTGCAGTATCTTTCTGCACAGAACAAAGGACTTCTTACTCAGCTGAATGAAGCAAAACGTAGACAAGCAGAGATTGAATGCAAGGTAAACAACATGATGAGTAGACTATGTGCCAATGTATATGGAGTTTTTAGTCTTGTCTGCTGTTGTTAAATAGAATTGCCTTAACTGAGAAGCAGAAATCATAAAACCAGCTCTTTCTCTTACTGATTAGACAACGTCGTCTTGAATTTGTCACCTCACAAAAATCACTTGAGGTTTTGACAGATCTGCTTCTTCGTGGTCTCACAAAGATAAACTTTAAAATAAAAGTAGGGTTCTGCTGAGGAAAGTGTGTATTATATTAAAAATAAACCAAACCAAACCCCCTCTTACCCAACAGAGTGATCACTGTATACTCTGTTCAGCGATGGAGAGGTTTATTACTCGAACACTGATACTGCAGAATTAGTTAAGGTTTGAGAAAAGGGAGTAAAGTAGTGTTTGAATGGAGAGGCCTACAGAAGGGAGTGTTACAGTTGTCATTGCACAGTAGTAACCAGACTTTAAGGGGACAGCCTAAAAACACTGGGCAGGAGAGTAATTTTTATTACTCAGTGCACGAGAGAGCACAGCCTGATGCTTGAATATCAGATTGAATTTGTTTTGTAACTAAATCATAACCATTCATTAGTAATGTACATCTTTCACTTGGACCCAGATGATAGGGACAAGAAATAATTAATAAGCCTTACAAGCTTTTTCCCCTTAACTCGGATGAAAATTTTCCTGAAATTGCTACTGATATTTACTTCAAAAAAGGGTAGGATTAGGTGACAAATCACTACAGTGAAGGTATTGTTTGCTAGAGACAGGAAGGAGAACAACTTTTTACTTTAGATCTTATTTCCTAAGGTGTATGAATAGTCTTTTATGAAATCAGTGCTGAAGAGTCAGTAACTTCTAAAGAGGATACTTAACCTATTTAAATAGTTAACTATAGTAGTACTGTACTATGAGAGGAATAATCAGAGCATTATTCATTAAACTGTGTGTGTGAATTGGCAACTTGAGAGCAGATGCTGTTATATAGCTTGTTGTTCATGTTCACATCTTGGTTACATTACAGGCAAAGCTAAATCTTTTCTATGTATACTGCTTTCTTCCATTCTCCTTCATGCAGAACCCTGCTACTGGTTGAGGGTTTTTCTGTTTCATGCAATACACATGTTTAGCTTGTAACATGTTGGTTTTGCTTGTAGTTGCAATTCCATCAAAGGCTTCTGTGGACAAGCTAGATCAAGAGTGTAGGTTGAGTGGTCTGTCATTGTCACACAGCCTGGAGGTGAAATTACATCCTTATTAATATGCATAGTTTTGCTATGTCATCACACTTCTAGTTTTTTACAGATTTTTCATTTCTTCTGCATATATCTTGGCAATTTAGTTGTGTATTAAATTCTACCCTGTGTTCTTTACTCAGTCATAGTGTATCATCTGCAATGCACAATTTCTTGCTAGTTTTGCCTTAGTTCTTTCAGCAAAATGATGCTGATTTTTGTTGTTGAGTTTCATTAAAATTAAAGAAGAGTAAATAGAGATGTACTCCAGGTAGTTCAGGGTTTTTTAGGGGTTTATTTTTCTTCCTATCTTGCCAGTTCCATTTGTTTCCAAAGGAACCTGAACCTAAAGTGTGGTGAAGATGTAACTTCTGACTCATCAAACTCCATCACAAGCTTTTAGGAAACACAGCAACAAATCTTAACTAGAAGAAATTGCTTTTAATGACTCTTTTGCTTATCATAATTACTAGTTTCCTAAGTACCATTTTTTTTTACTGCTGAGATTATTCTTACTGATTTTTTTTCCACAGTCTTGATGACATGTCTTTCCAAATAACCCATAACTATTTTCTTTGACTGTTTTTTGATACTGAAGTTCCTCATGAATCCTTAAGAGACTGAGAGGGTGTAATCAATATTCTGAACTACAAAAAGAGTAATACATCTTCAACCTGACTAATGTGTTAGTAGTGTGCATGACAACTCTCACTGGGATGATTTGCTTGGCCAGTTGTGTTCTGAAATGGGTTAAAGCATGATAGTAGTAGACAGAGCACCAGTCCTGGTTTTGAGATTCTCTGAAAGTAGCAGTGGTCAATAGCCATAAGTAGCAGTACTGACATACACTAACAACAGTGACTGCAAAACAAGTTTCAGGCTTTGACAGGAGAAAAAAGTACCATTTACACTGTAGCATGTTTTCCAGGTTGACATTGCTGATATGAAATACTACCAGTTCAATACATATACATCACCTGGACAACTTCTGCTTAACTCTGAGCCAGACTGTGGCTTCTGGGGATGAGGTTTAGTAGAACACCATATGGAATCTTTTATAGTTTAAATGTTCAAGTTTTGGTTTTTTCCTAACTGTATTGAAAGGTGGTTAAATTTAACTCTTTGGAAACTAGCTTTCTTTAGTGTAACTAAATATTCCCTTTTCCTATTTCCTTCATATTCCCTTTTCCCTGTACCTCTGACATTTATTGTGAAATGTGATTGTGACTTTATTCTCTAATAATTTATAACAATTCAGCATTTTTTTGCAGATATAATAAGGATGCTGGGTTAAACACAAGTTTTTCCTCCTTAGATGTGACGTAACTTGGTATTGAGCTTCCTATTGCTGTTTCAAAGCTAAGAAAAACTTTTCAAAGTCTGTGATAATACACAGTTAAGTGAAAAATGAGTGGATATAAAAAGCTCTTGTCTTTTGCCTGTTGATTTGTAAGGACTGTCATTCTGTTTCCTGTCCCTTGCTCTGCACATTCCAATTACTGGAAGCATGATTTTTGTCTTGTCCTAAGATTCATGCCAAATGCTTTCCCTTTTTCTTATTATAGAGGAGACTTAGTTAGGTTCCTGTCTCCCCATCTCTGTACCACAATAATAAATGAAGGAAATTCCTGCTTGTGATTGTTAAAAGTTATTTCATTGTGTGAGGAAAAAATTAGATTGTAATGTTAAAGTGAATTGAAAGAAAAAAATGAAAGCTGAAGTTTAAGGTAGAGAAGCATCATTGTGCTTGTCAAGCCAAAAAAACAATCTTGCAATGTTACTGGCTGCTTTTTTTGTATACTAACTAGTTGGACAAGAAACCATGTCCTGTGCCTACTTTGTAAGGCAGGTGTTAAAAGTGTGAAGGGCTATCCTCCAGCAGTGACAGCAGACTTGTCACACCCACAGTCTAGACCTAGTTTCAGTACCTGTAACTTCACTAAACAGTGTCAGTAACAACTCGGATTTGGCTTGAAATGCAGATAATGGGTAGGTTGAACTGAAAAGACAGCACTGCTGTGTACATACCTAAAATAAAGCTATTTAATAGGTTACTGAAATAACTTTGTGTTCAAAACTGATGAAGAAAGTTTCAGTAATCTTTCAGGTAGTGTAATGGATCAACACAGAGAAATGTTAAGGTTTTTTGTAGCAGTAAATATTCTTAAAAGTTCTGTCTTGCATCTCCCTAAATCTAGGAAGTTCAATATTCCTGGTTCATTAGAAACTGATGTTTGATTTTTCTTACTATTGTTTCAAGTCACCTGAAATCATGCTCTGGTTGTTTTCTGTCACATCTTGTCTAGGTAGCAATATTTTTACTTGAAGAGTTGTATCCAAAAAGGATATATTTTGCTTTTTCAACTCTGCAGTTGTTGTTTTTTATGTGGAAAGAACTGTACATTCTGAAGCTTCTATTTTTCTTTAAAGGATAGCTTAAAATACATGAGCAGATATTAAAAATTCTGTAGCAAGTTGCATCCCATAACACCTATACAGCAACTGCTTTCTGTCACTGGTGTGTACTGTTTGCCCTTTTTATCTGACTGTTGCTTCTACAGCAAGGGCTTAATTTCAAATTGTTTCTTGAAACAGCACTGATCTTTCTAATCAGTTTTGCCAGAGAATTTACAACATAACATTTGTGCCCCCACACTAGTCTTGTCTTTCCTACCATATCAACTTTTGTGGTAATTATTGAGAACATGCTCTGCTTCAGAGATAAAGCATCAGTACCATCTAGAGCAACGCTATTGACTCATCTCAGATACTGAAGTCAAACCAAGCCAGCCTGTCCTTCAGCTTTCAGTTAAATGCATGCAATCCTGCGGACTTGTGGGTTTGGCTTCATTCGAGCAATTGTGCAGCAGAGTTTAGCAATGATAGCTAAATTTTGATTGGCACATGATGGTTCCCTCTTAAATGGACTCCACTGATTACAAACGCTGTTAACTGGATCCTGTAGATGATGTGCTTTCATTACAGGAATATTTTTTTAAGAGCATGTTTTCAAGTAGCTACTATAGATAAGCTTTGCCATGTTCAATTCAGTCTCAACCAGATTGTCTAATGAAGTGGTTGAACGCTGTCAGGTTGAAGCACACATTAAAATAACTGAAATACTGGAGCTGATGTACAGTAGCTATGGTCTGTGGAGTTACAGCAATCTAGCATGATGCCAAGTGGCTCGAGACTAGTCTCTCTCCCCAGAATTAACTGCATGTTAGCTGAAGGTATTGGCCACTCGATACTCAGGTAACTCTTGTGTAGCATTGCTATTTTTCTATATACTAAATGTTAAAAGTTGAAGCATGAGCTGTTTTTTATGTTGATACTTTTTCTTAATTTATAACATCTCTAGAACACGAGAGCTATTTTCTGGACTGGAAATTGCTAACAGCATGTTTTCAAAACTACACAAATTTTTTTTATATTATATTTTAGAATTGATGTTAGAGGATTCCACATTTCTTTGGGTTAAAAGCAAGTTTAGATTCTTTAGAATATGCCTTCTCAACAGGTATGATGTTTCACACAGCACTGTATTAAGTTTTCTTTACATTATTTCGGGTAAAAGCAGGGCACCGTTGTTAGTCAACTGAAAAAGGAGGATATTTTTGTTAGCTTCAATCTATCACTTCTTTCAGAGTAAAGAAGAAGTGATGGCAGTACGGCTCCGTGAGGCAGACCGCATTGCAGCTGTGGCTGAACTCCAGCAGCATATCGCCGAACTAGAAATCCAGGTAACAAGAGATGGCATTAAATGTGTAGCTCGCTACTGCTTACATTTTGTACTTTGGCTTTTTTCCTTCTTTCACTTTCTTTCCTTATTAACCTCCTGTGAATACAAGGCACTGTTTTGCAAAGAGGGATAATGCTGTATTGCTGAATGTGCCACCTCTGAGCAAAGGCTTTCAATCTATCTTGTGGGTATATTCAGCAGCTGTTAATATTTCCTTCTCTACATGCACCATGCTCCAGGCAAGGCTTTTAAACTATGACTTTGGTATTTGTTCTTTTGTCTTCTAATTGGTAATTTTTACCAGTTAATAGTTGAAATTGAAAACACCCTCTGTACAAAAAAAACCCTAAACGTATTTTGATGCCAGCAGCCAGTCTTCACTGTGCTTACTCTTCTGCTATGACTGCTATTAAAGGACTTGTTGTAGAACTCTTACTGCCTTTATGTAAATCTCGAAACCAGAAATGTTACTTAGACCATGTCCCTGTAGGATCTAAAGATGTGTCCTTTGGCCTCTATGTTGTTCCTTATGCTTTCAGTTCCTTTTGGAGCTTTCACTGTCCCATGAACTCGCGCTCCCTTGACGAGAGGACCAGAAGTTATTGTTGTTTATTTTCTCATCTTTGAGAAATCATGATGACTTGCTGTTGTCTGTCCTTCCTGTACCACCCATGTACTGTTTTCCTGTCTGAATTCTGCTGCACCTTTCTGCAAAGGTTTTCTTGGTTATTATTCTTAAATTGCAAGCTAGTTACGCTCTAGTTTACTTTTTTCAAACCTGTAATTGTTACTGTCTGTCTTCCCTTGTTCCTTCAAGGTGGTGATTTTACCGTATTGTGTCAAGGCCACATTTTCCCTATGATTTCAGAGTCCTAGAATTGTTTTAGTTGGAAGATACCTTTACATCTACACATCTTTTAAATTCTTCCAGGGATGTTGACTCCACCACTCCCCTGGGCAGCCTGTTCCAGGGTTTTACAACCCTTTTGGTGAAGAATTTTTTCCTAATATCCAGTCTAAACCTCCCCTGGTGCAACTTGAGGATGTTTCCTCTTGTTTTATTGCTTATTATATGGAAGAACAGACTGACTCCCCCCCACCTCACTACCACCTCCTTTCAGGTAGCTGTAGAGAGCAATAAGGTCTCCCCTCAGCCTCCTTTTTTATTAGGCTCTTCATATACAAAATGTACAAATAAATTTAATGGACCTTGCCTGAAGAATTTTCATATTGAGTGTGTGGCAGGCATTAAATTTATTAAAAGATAATCATTTCTTTTAATCACATAATGCTTAGATAATGCTGTGCTCAGTACATTAGAAATACTTAGATAAGTCCAGTAAGCATTGCATATGAATCATTTATCATCTAGTAAGATAGCAAGAGAATATCTGAGTTTAGGTCTATCTTCTACTCATCATTTCACTTAAAGAAAAAAAAATTTTAAAGGTTACTTCAAGCAACGTGATTTTGAAGGTGAGGAGGTAGTACTCATTTTGCATTATTGTTACTTTAGCACAGACTGTAAATGCCATCCTGCTTCCATTGTTTGATTGATACAGGTCTCCCAGTAAGTACTCTAGTCTTGGTTTTATGAAATAAAGAAATGGTAGATCCTGTAATGATCAGTTTCTTTCCTGATAGCTGTCACCCGGTTCGAGCTGTGTTCATTCTTTGACATAAGTACACCTGAATCGGTTATCTGATGACCTATCAAATCATCAGTGCTAAATCATTTCTTAGCTGTCTCCTCTTCCCTTTCCATGCCAGAATTGTATGCAGGTTTTTATAAAGTCTTCTCGTGAGACAGGTTAAGAAGTGAAATGCAGGAGCATAATGTGTTTCATGATTCTGGCTAACACATCCCAAGACTGTCATGATACTGCAAGGTCTCATGGTCGGTTGTTTATCCACTTCATCTCCTTCCTTTTCACAATTGCTACTTTGCATGATGCAATCTTTAGCTGTGTTTTTCTGTTCTTCTTGGTGGCCTCTGGTTTTGTTCCCTACTAAGGTGCATTTCAAGTTCTAATCTTTTTGGTGTTCTTAGATGATCAGTTGTTAGTGATTTCTGATCTGTAGTCTTTTAGTAAGCTTCTTGATTTTTCTAGACAAATGAGGATGGCTGTGGCTTCTTTGTACACAGGCTGGAGTATGAACTCATTCTGCAGCCGTGGTTCATGATTCCAATGTAATGAGTTTGCCCTTTTTAGGCTTTTGGTGAATTATTGATCTCAAACTTATACTAGCCTGAAATACAAAGTCTTCAATTGTGAAATGCAGATTTTTGAGTGTTAACTGTATAAAGACATTTTAAACAAAAGTGATTTAGTAGAAATAATTTTTACTTTATTTTTTAACACTAGATGTCACTTGAAATGCCTTTACTGGGCTATGACAGTTTTTGGGTTGTTTTCAAGATTCTGTAAGCAAATAGGTATTTCTGACCAGTGTGTTTTGCCAGCAAATATGAAACTTAAAATCAGAACTTCCTTTTTGGGTACTCATGCTCAAAAGCCTCTGAAACACCTGCACCAAAAAAAAAAAAAAAAGGAGTAGGAAAGCTGTAATTCCTAAAGCTTGGAAACCATAAAATGTGCAACTGATAATAAAACAAAATAATTTTTTAAAAGAAATTGAAAATCTAGATAACTTCCTTGATGAAGAAGGAGCTGCCTCCTATTCTCTTTTCTTTGAGCTTGTCACTGGAATTGCTGTGACCTGATGTGGGGAGCAGGGCTACCCTTAATGGCCTGAAATGCAGTAGCTATTACCATAAATACACTTAGCCAATCTTGGTGTGTAGGTGTTAGTCTCAGAGTAATTGTGATTTTTAACATGGAGCATCACAAATAGGTCTGCTTGTCATATTCTTTCAAAGCTGATAAATATGAAGGGAGGAAGTGAACTTACCACATAACCTTCCTTTTTTTGAGGGGGATGGTGCTTTTCTAAGAAGCTCTAGGGATTCAGTGCCAGGTCCACATGGTCCATAGCAATGTTTAACCTAAATTGGGCAGTTCTCTTTTAAACGTTCGTGTAGGTGTAGGTGCAAGACACTGGTGATAAATTAGTTATGCAGAGTATCGTTACTCCCACGGAAGAACTGATCTGACGTTACACACACACTAGATTTAAATCGGAGTTTCTGGGTCACTCTTCGTTAGTATCAATAGCAGAAAAGGGAGAGGGAGCTAGAACTCGTTTAAGAGCAGATGTAATTCTGCAGCAAGATGTCAGCATATTATGGTGTTAGGAAGCTATATTTTTATGTATTCAGAAGGCCAGCTTGGTTGGGCATTCAGTTCCTAATGCTAAGCTTTTAAACTTCTGTGTAAGCATACTGAAGTACAATGAATAGTTCAATACATGCTGGATATCTTAAGCAAAGAAACATAATTTCTTAGCAGAAATAACACAAAATTGAAGTGTAACAACATTAACTTAGGTTGCATACACCTAACCCCCAGAAGCGACAAAGAATATCCCTGAAGTTATGTAGGTTTACTTTGTTAGTCTTTCTCCTCTATCCTCTTTTCTTGTTCCTCTCACTCACCAGTTCAGCTTATAAAACCCCTGAGAAGCAAACATGATTTGAAAGTTTTTAGCAGGTTTCTGGACTTTGAACAGGATATTTGAGCAAATAATTAACAAATAAAGGAAAAATTTTTTGGCTGGCTGGCCTGCTATTCTTTGTACCTCCACACAGGGGAGAAGCTGTTCTCTTTAACGTAAGCTCTACTTTCTCGTAAAGGTTAGAGGTTCACAACCTCTAACTAAATGATTTGTTTTGACCAAGCTACATGACCTCTCTGATCCTTTTTGTCCCATCCCTTTGTAGGATGGAGAGAGCCAGGGCTAAGGAATGGGTATTGTCTCCCTCCGTCTGTAGTCGATCAGCAAAACCTCACCTTTGTTTCCTCAGGGAAGTAGTCTTGGTTTTGACTGACCTGGTCTAATAGCTTCAAACTGCAACAAGCAAATGCTTTTAACTTATTAATATCAGCCTTTGAAACCCTATTGCTTTTAGCTTGTGTGGGCTTTCCTAAAGGTGACCGGAAGAGTCTGCCAAGCTTCGCTACGCTTCTGGCCTAAGAGCAAGTGCTCCTTCTGGTCACATATGGTCAGTCCTCTTGGTCTCTTGGTGTTGGTTTGGTTTACTTAAAAATAAAATAAAAATTAAAAAAAAACAAAAACAAAACAACTTTTCCTACACTAGGTGAAGGAAGGACAGTCTACATGACAGAAAAAGAGGTTTTAGAGAAATTTGAACAAGGTCGAATCAGTTATAAGCTAGAGTCAATCAACTGGCTAGGCTAGGGAGCACTAGGCCAGTGGAACTGTAGGCAGACTGAGGAAGCAGAGCTAGGGCAGCTCTAGTCTCTGCTCTGCAGCTTAATCCTTCTCCCTCTATTTCTGTTCAGGCTTGTAGCATCCTTTTAAAATTATCTGTGGCAGGGTTGGGTTGGGGAGGTACAGAGCACCCTTGTAATATAGAAAACTGGGTTTAGGTTTGAGTAATCTTAAAGCAAAATCTGTAAGAATTCATTCTTCTCTTTGTTAGGTTGATCTGGACAGGGGGGCAGCATCACTTCCTCCTGATATGTTTCCTGGCAGATTCAGAGAATTTTGTCACATTTACCCTATCTGTAACCATGTCAAAACTGCTTCGAGAACAACTGTAAAGGAAATCCATGATTGTGCTAGTTCTCTCCCCCACAGTCTAAACTTTTAGCACTATTTCGTTAGAATGAAGCCTTTCTGTGACCTCTGTTTAATAACTTTTCCAAGTACTGACTGTTGAGTAAAGAAATTGTTTCCATCTTTTCAAATTACAGGAAACTTTTTTTACTCTTATCAATAGTGGTGTGTGATGTTAGTGATGTGTTTTTTGAAAGTCTAGAATGAGTCACTGTAAAGTCACTGAAAGGACACTAGCTACCACATTTACCCTTCTGAATAAACTTCATTTACATTTTTAATGCAGTGTCTTTTGCCACAGAGTAAGAATTTAAAAGCCTCCCCTGGAAAGAGGCTAAGGAGGATTGTTACCAAGTAAATGTTTGTAAGTCAGAAAAGATCAAACTGAGAGTGTCAGGGAAATGTCCTACTTTCTAAACATTTTTAGTAAAGATGATACCCTGTTATCTGAGGAACAGCAACCATCTCATGTGCCTGGATTTTGGCTGCCTTTAAAGCCATTGTTTTCATTTTTCTGGGTTTTCAGGTTAGCAGTTATTACAGTGAAAACAACCCTACATGCTTTCTTATTCTTTTAAATGGCTTCTTTTCTTGTTAATTTGTATTTCTTTTTCTTTTTTTTTTGATGTGATCATCAAGAGTGTTTTAGAAAACTTGGAGTTTGTGCTCCTCATCAGATGAGACACCTACAACTGAAATTTGATTGCTACAGTGATTTTCTGTCTCTTACACTTAGACCTCGGCTGAGCAGCAAAAGCAGGCTGAAGACCTATACTGTCTTCCAGGTGGCTGCCATTTATTTATTCATTTGTTATTTAAACTTTGTTTTATTGCAACTCCTGTGCTTGATCTTTGGGGAGTACCATCCAGGAATGCTTTCACGTATCTAAGATCAGCATTCTTGGAAGCAGTCTGTCCCTGCACTCTTGTTGCCAGCTGTGCATCCTGCTGCTGTGCTGGTTAGTTAGGAAGGTCTCCATGTGCTCAGTAGTTCTCAGCAGTCATCAGGTTTGTTTTTTGAGACTAGTTGCTGCTGCTTTTGAAGGTACAGAAAAGCTGCTTTTCACATAAAAAGCCACACATAGGAGGCTTTAAGTATGATACTACAAGCATGAATCTCAACTGATGCTTTTTGGTGGGCAGAGTTTTTCCTTATTCAAAGAAGTAAATTTTGGGGAAACAGATTTCCCCCCTTGCCCCAGGAGCTCTCAGTGTACAGTCACTCTATTTACTTCAGCACAGGATGAGAGAGGTGAGAGCACCCAAAACTGAAGGGGCCTGAGTGAGTTCTGGTTTAGCAGCTGATTGTTTGATCTATAGGGCTCATTTCCGGCTTCACTGCCTGTGCTACTCCCTCTCTATACACAGCCTCTGAGGCAGAGGCTGG
>VWZY01013001.1:179633-210065 GCA_013399075.1 Chloroceryle aenea | reverse complement strand
GCTCACATCTCTATCAGGGGAGATTTAGGAACATTAGGACATTAGGAAACATTTATTTACCAAGAGGGTGGTCAAACACTTGAACAGGCTTCCTAGGGAGGTGGTTGGTGCCCCAAGCCTGTGAGTGTTCAATAGGCATTTGGACAATGTCTTAACATTGTTTAGCTTTTGGTCAGCCCTAAAGTGGTTGAGCAGTTGGACTAGATAATAATTGCAGGTCACTTACAGCTGAGATCATCTAGTCTAGTCTATTCTGAGGTAGCCAGGCCAGTCTGCAGCCAGACAATATGGAAATGTAATTAAATGGAAACAGAAATGTTTAGATTTTAGGTATTTAAAAAAAAAAGTTAAAGCCAGACTCATATTATAGAAGGGCCTTGTGCAGGGTGATCAGCTTTTTTTTTTTTTTTTTTTTCTTGGTGATTTTTCAGAAGACAGATTTTTACATCCTTTGCTCTTGAGCACCCTTATTGTTTAAGAGTTGAAATCAACCTGTTTTGGCTGTGAAAGACTTGCCAAATCAGTCCATCCCAACAGCACGTGTGTTTTCCAGCACATCTGCATGTTATGTTGAAGCCAGAAGCTACTAGCAATAATAATAGGATTAACTAGAAGGAAGGATATTAAAGCCCTGAATGTGGGCTCTGATCTCTGTGGCTGCTGAGGTTGGACTGTGGAGAGTGCAGGCTTCTGACCTTTGGGCAAGTAGGTCCTCTGTTCCCCTGCTCAAGTCTGATCCTTTGATCTCAATAGCTGAACTTCCATCTGCCATAGCTGGTGTTTAGACAGTGGTGCTTGAGGCCAGCCGAGACTTAAGCCATGGAGAACTGCTATCTTCCTGCCTGGGCCTCGGCCCCTGTTCAGCATACACTGCTGGACTCCTAGCAGGAGACATTAATTAATCTGTTCTTTAGGGGGGGTATGATAGCTGGAATCAAAATGAAGGGTGGCAGCAGTAGAACAGGAATAATGGAAAATATGCATTTCTAGAGAATGATACAGGGCTACTCCCAGAAAGTTATCTACAGTTGCCCTGTAGTGCATCAACGAAACAAATGCAACAGCCCCATTCTTGCAGACAGTGGGCTGCAGATGAAATCTGGAAGAAGCCATCAGTGTCGCTGTCTAAGGTTCTTGCCTTTGTTTCAGTTCCATTCAGTACCTGTTATATCTTCATGTCTCAGTTTCTATCCCACTTTCATGTGACTTGTGTCCTAGGACCAAGTTTAATTCAAATTCTGAACTATAAACAAATGGTAGCTCTGATATTAATCTCAATTACTTCATGACTATATCTGCCTCAAGAGTTAGGAATTGTATCTGCATAACATGATAATATATTTAAAACAGAAAAATCCATTCTGAAGCTGCTGAAGCTTTTTTAAGCTACAAGATGAAGCATGAACATAACACTCTTTGTACAGCTTCCAGGTGTGTTGATCAATGTTTGGAGCACGAGTGTGCTTGCTGTCTCTGGGACTTCCAGGAATCACAGTGGCATACAGCTGAGCTTTGGCACTAATCTAATGTCATCTAAAATGATGGTGGTACAGGTGGGAGTCTAACCTCCAGGAAGAAAGAATATAGGGTTTATTTTGCAGTGGTGACTTCCACTATGGCAGGATGCACACACACTGACCATACTCTTTAAGAGAGACTCTAGGGTGATATTAAGATCCCTTGACTTAAAAAAGTAAGAAATAGGCTTTTATGATAATCAGGAAGTAATGGGTAATGTGTCGTATAATCTAGGGTATGTTGAGAAGCAGGGACTACAGACTTTTTGGGAGACAGTATTCTGTCTTTGTGACAAAAAACCAAGAGACAGGAGGGAAAGCTGTTAAAATTGCTTTAAAGGAACTGCTATGTTGAAGTTTTTCCTGCCAACAATTTTTGGTTTTGACTTCTGCCAAGCTGCCCTAATGGAAACACAGTGTTAAAGGCTATTACTACCACATTGAAGTTGCTCACATTAAAATTTGCCTTCAATCAACAAAAGTTCACCAGAAGTTGGAAATTGCCAGAAAGTAATTCAAACAGGAAATGTGACTGGAAAGTGAAACAATTTTGCAGATCATAGTAATATTTTGTAATTGTATGAAAAGAAATATATGTATAAATGATAAATATCAGTCTCTTCACAGTTTTAAAGAATATTGGGTAACATCTGACAAATAAACCCATTTTTTATAAAATGCATTGCCTCATTTGAAATACATAAACATTTGGCTGTCTTTATTCTCTAAATTAGATGGAGATGGGTTTGGGTTTTTTTTCTTCAATGAATGACAAAAAAATATTTTAATGCTATACTACCTGACCTCTGCATGTTTTCCAATTGTTTGCTATTGCACCTGCATGAATGTCTTTTAATAACTAAATTAATGGCATGTTCACTGGGATTATTGAAAAAAATAGAAAGTAGAGAATATCTTTGCTATTGCTTAGAGATGAACAGCAGTTGTGAAGAAGACTCTTTGTCCTAAAATTTCTCCTACATCATCCTTTCAATTTACTGACTGCAGACAGACTTTGTAGCTTATAGAACATGGGCTTATTTAGTTAGAAATATCTGATTTCTGTTACAGCCAGTTAAGAGGATAAGCTACTGGCTTTGAGTGTTTTCAGTGTTGCAAGAGGAAGTTACAGCACGACTTTTCTTTGAAAAGCATGTCTGTGGAAAATGACATTGCAAGTTATTTTTTGTGTTCTAAATGCTTTTTTGTGAATTGTCAGCTCTACAAAATCTGTAGTTCTGAAAGGAAAACTGAAACCTACTTGCCCTTCACTAATCATGAAGATGTTGCGAGCCAGGCTTATGCCTTACATTGAGCTCCAATTGCTTGGAGCTAGAGCCAGCTCTTGTATGAGCAAATGTACATTTGCATTAATTTTAGTGATATTTATGGAATAAAAAGTGGTGATAAAATCACTTAAATATCACAAAAGTGTATGACTCCCATAGAGTCTGCTAGACTGTAGATGGTATATGCTAACAGCTTTCAGCTATTCATGCAGTGCCAAATTTAAGCTAGTAAATGCTACTGCTTTGGCTCTTAGTTTATACCAACTTAACTTGGAAATGTCTGTTTACATTCAGACTGAAGGAACATGAAACTTGGCTATTTACTGCACTTTATTTTAAAAGTGCTACTACACCTATCTTCTGTTTATGGTAAAACTCTTCCTTTTTGATACTATGGCATATGGTTATATAGTAATTTGTGCTCCATAGAACAAGAGACTTAAATGGAAAAGTCAACTTCAGACAGAGGGAAAGGACTTAGGTAAGCATTTCTGCCAGATATTCCTGTTACCACAGGAGATCAGGTCATTCTTATTGCCTGGAATCTCAGTTTCTTACAGCAGTGAAGCTTTTTCTGTGTGCATTTGTAAGCAGCATTATTTTTAGTCTGCAGTTTATGTTGCTTCTGTTTTGGTTCCTCCAGTACCAATAATCATCCAGCAGAGGTGCATGATGATGCATTTGGGGGTGGGGGTGTGGTGTTAACCTATTTAGGACAGGAACACTTAATAATATTGTTAATATTAATCAATTATTTTGTGAATTTGAGCCATAGGATGCCTTGGAAGCTAGGTTCACTATGGAATGATGCATGAAGGGGTCTTGTTCCTCCATGTTGCAGATTCTGTGAAATAATATTGAATATGACAAAGTTAATTTTCAAGTAATACTGTAATGTATACCTTGCTAATTTTAATCTGTACATCTCACAGCATTGCTGCTAGGGGACATAGCTCTCTTCACTTAGGCTCTCTGAAACTGATAAATACCACAGTATTTTTATAAGTTGCAACTTGTCCTATGTAGTGTTTCCCAGCTCATGTCAAGTGCAAGGAAAGAACATCTTTTGTTATTTGGAAACAAAGGGAAATTCCTTGTTACTAAATGAAAACTTTGCTGAAAATAATGTACCCTAAGATACACTCCATATATTCCTAGTATTCTGTAGGGATGCTTTACTAAACTGTATATGCAACCTCATGTGCATGGAATGTGAATTCCACCTGTGAAGATCAGTTAATTCCTTATGGTCCTCTGTAGAATCCTGCCTGTAGTATTGAAGGGGCCAAACTTGGTCTGAGCTACTGACACCCCTGGATACCTGCTGTAACTTCAACTGGATGAAAAGTTGTGGGTGGTGTCTGTGAATTGCTTCAGTTCATGACAAAAATACACAGAGAGTTAAAATAAGATTTTTAGTATAGGATATTCATAAATAATCTGAGTAAGATTCTTTTTTTTTAACCAAAACAGAAAGAAGAAGGAAAAATTCAAGGGCAGCTTAATAAATCTGATTCTAACCAGTACATCAGAGAACTGAAAGATCAGATAGCTGAGCTGCATCATGAGGTAAGTGATAAAATACTGTCTCTTACCACTTGCACCTTTTTTCCTCTCTTTCATTTGTAACAGGTTTTGTTTATATAATAGTTATCAGCTTCAGTACCTGGTTTTGCCAACATGTTAAATGAATGCAATAAAACTAACGCTCATATATGAATCTTGCCCTTATCCTGAGATGTAAAAGAACAAAAAATTGCTTAGTTTGACATTAAACGAGGTCAGCATTCATGTTCCATCTTGGTGTTTTCTTTCATTTCATGAGTTGATCATATTTGTGTAGTATTTACTGCATTTAGAGCTGTGTGCATGAAAATAAGCTCCTCTATGTCTTTATTTGCTACAGTTTTAAGGCTAATATTGTTAGAAACTAAACTGCATTTGTGCAAGTAGAAGAGGCCACATGTAGGTTTTTTGGGGGGGGGTTGTTTCTGGTTTTCTTTTTGGCTTTTGCTGTTGTGAGGATGAATTTTATGTGGTAGCATACTGAGATTGCTTAAAAAGAAAAAGGATGCTTGCTTAATATCAGTTAACAGATTTTTAAGCTTTAAACTGCCAAAACCTTCAACCTATGAAATTTCTGTCTTCAAACTTCCTTGCTCTAATAGTTGTAGTAACTTTCTGTTAGCTGAAAAGATCAGAAGGTCATGAAACCAAAATGGCTTATGTAACTACTGTGCTCAGCGGCTCATTTCAGTTCATCCTGCATTGTGAAGAAATGTCTTTACCTAATTCTCCAATGTGCAAAATGCCCAGACATCTCTGCATTGTGCTCTGCTTCTGTTTCCATACGCCTTCCAATACACAGCTCTGATAATTTTGCTTAAAACTGTAACATCAAATTCTTTGTTTCCTTCTTTGCTTTGAAATACACGCATCCTTCAAGTGTACAGGGTTTTCATAACAATCTTAGTGGATCCAACCTTTCAGGACCAATCCCATGAGAGCTATAACATAGTGGAGGATCTTGGAATGCTCTTTATGCTATAGACTGAGGATGGTCTCTAGGGCCATCGGTCCAGCACCTTTACCAATCATTAAGCTCGCTTAAAAACAAATGTAAAAATCAATACCCTAGCTTTTTCCATTAAAGGGCAATAACTAGCTTGCTTGGTTCCTTAGAAAGTAAGTTGCTTGTAGAATTCTCAGAAAGCTAGATACTCTGCCTATAATAAGGCACTGTGTGGACTTATTCCTCTGCTGATTGTAGCTTTGAAAGGTAAGGAACCACTGATTTAGAGGAAAAGTAGAATTACTGTTGGAAAGCTGCTGCATAATTTTCTCTGTATGAGCATTTGCCATATGCCTGGCTGAGCAACTCAAGTGTCATGAAGGCATCCAGTTCTCTACAGGCTCATGTGAACAGGCTGAAATAAGATCAGGTTTGTTAGCTCACAGAAGAATGGCAATTCTGAGTAATATTAGTGATTTCTAAACAGTTATGTCTAGACATCTTTATTAGCATTTCAGTTTGATTGAACAGAAGTGTTAGCTGGGGAGAATTTCAACCATGGCAGAGTGTGAATAATTCTGCACAGAAGAGCACTCCTTTTCCAGGTATGTGCTTTGTTGTGGTTGAATTTTTAATTTCCAAGCTAGGTAAACACTGTAAGAAAGTATCTCATTCTAGAATAGATAGAAACAGTAGGAAGAAATTCTTTTTTGTAGTAGACATATTCTACCTTGCCAGCACTTCTGAATGCTTCTTACACAGTTTCTTAAAGCCTGGAAGTCCTTTTTTACTAATGACACACTTTTTTTTTTTTCACATCTTTTTTTTTTCTCCTTACTGTTACATATCTGTCTAGTTTTTTAAATTAAACTTCACAGGGGAAGTAATACTTCATGGACTATCTTTTGAGCATAACCATGGCTGATTTTGAGATAAAGTAAGGTTTTCTGAAATCTATGTAATATTTGTAATTTATTAGCAACAAATTACCTATAATTAAGCCTTGTATTAACATAGCTGCTAAGTGAAGAACTTTGTTTGCAGTGTTTCCTGAAACTCCAAAATCTCCATGTCAATATGAGGCAAAAACGTTTGCCCTTGACTGCTAAGTGCTAGGGTTAGTATAATTCAGTCAGTACTAATTAAATAAACCAACCCTTTTAGATCTTCACTGAAGTGTCTTCATGTGTAGATTCATTAATGACCATGTGCTTTGCTTTTTGACTAGCTGCTTTTTGATTCTACTTCTGCAAAAGCTAAAAGAAACGTTACAGATTTGCTAATTCATCTTCCTGAAGATAGGGTGATGGTGTATGTGACATGCTGACCACAACCTCCCAACTGGTTAACATGTAAAAGGCACTGGTAAAGGAACAGAGTTCTTGGTGATTATCATTGAATATATTGTAATTATGGCACTTTTAAACTGGACATAAATTAATGCAGAAGTTATAGTTTAAGATGGGGTGGGATGTGTGTGTGTGTGAAACAAGACTAAATGTCTTGGTATGGCCATCAGTGTTGATTTCACTTACTAAACTTTTTTCTCTCCAGTACTGCATTTTACAGAAGTTTCTATCAGCAGAATTGCAGGTTCTCTATCCGAAGGATAGAACAAAATAATGGACAAATCCTGTATCAAATAGAAATAACTGCAGGCAACCCATATTATGGGCTTCTGATAAACACCATTTCATGTCTTTGCAATCTGAATGCATGTGTTCCTGTATCAGAGGAACCTGGAGGAGCTAGATACTTCAGTTCTATCCTGTGATATGATCCATCACATAGTGATGGTACCAAGATGTGGCAACAGCATGACCATCCTAATTTCAGAGTTCAAGGGAAAGATCTACTTTTGCTTGAGTGTTTGCAAGCCAGGCTAGAGCCAGGGACAGGGCAAAGCTAGAACACCAGTGAATGGCAAAGAGAGGGTCACTGTTACTGCCCAGCGTCTAAAGCTGAATCATCTCCACTAAAGGGTGGTGGTGGGTGTTGTGGTGTTACTACCATGCAAGTGCAAGAGGCTGCTGCTGTGACACCTCTTGACTTTGTAGTGCAGGAAACTTTAACCCTCAGATTTCAGACATTTCTCTCACCCATTCCAGCGTTGTAGCCTGAATTAGCTGCGTATTACAACTCTGCATATCATTTCAGATGATGAATTTTATGTTGTCTAAGTTGATGGCACTCTTCTAAAAACTTCCAACTAATTGTCCTTTGTTGTAATCTGAGTCCCTTGATAATTCAGGCCTTCCTTTTCTGAGCTTGAAATCCTGCATGCATCTTAAATGTGATGCAGCTTGCAGTCTAATGGATAAATTTCAAGCTGCTTTTATTACCCGTAGAGAAATAGTAATGCTACCATCAGTATTCAAAACATATTATAAGACTGATTTGTAGTAAATTCACGTTTTTGTGTTCCTGCTACTGAGTAAAAACTGGCCCATACTGGAAATTGGCAGTATGGCATCCAAACCTCAACAAATGAGGCACGTTGCTATTAAATGTACAAGGTAAATTAAACAGAGAAAGATGATGCCTTTTTTCTTACCTTTCAAATAAGCTAAAATAACTATAAATGGAATTACTATATTGGATTTTTTGGTTTTGTCTAACAAGATATCTGCCTGACTCCTTTTGTACCTAACCAGTGGATTTCCATAGCATGGTAACCTGAACTGTGTATTGACTACTTCACAGTAGGTCTTAAAGTTGTGTTTGATAAACACTTCTGGAGAGAAACAGGCAAAATTTGGAGCTTTGAGAGCATAGTAACAAGACTTCTGTTGTGAACTTCTGCTGTGTGCACACCATCTTAGATCTCATATGCAGCTCTTCCTTTGTGCTAACTTGAGTAACCAAAGATGCATTTGAATGAAAATAATCATCATAATTTATATTACTGTGTAAGCTGATGAATTAATACTTAAATTCCTCAGTGCAGCCTGAACTTCACTCAGTTTACATACATGAAGATCAATTATTATTGACTTTCAATTTTAACTGCAGTCAATGTGTCAGTCATTTTTATGTTCTTTGCCTAGAAAGTTACTGATGGTTAATCTTTTACACACCCTTTCAACATTTGAAGAACAGACTGTGCATAATGAAAGGAGACTCAGACTGCAGTACCTATATCTGACCAACAGCTACTCCTGTGAAAATTTGTGTATATTTAGTGTCAGATTAGAACTGCAGTTCCTTTCCTTCTTGTTGGCTGAGTTGCTTCACTGGGTACAAAGTTGTTAGACGTTTATGCCTTTATTGTTGAAGGCTGAAACTAGCACAAAAACCTGAGATTTTGAGAATTGTCACAACAGGAGGTCATGACATAAACTTTTTAGTGCTTTAAATATGCACTAGGCTTAGACACTTGGCTTGCCTGTTCAGAAATCTGTGTCCCATTGCCATTTATTCTTTTAACTGAAATCTTTCCGCCTTGCATTTTCATTCTTCCTCCCTTTTGCTTCCACACCTGAAGTGATCTCTACAGCATTCTTGACAATTTCTGGCTTAGGAGGTCTTTTTAACCAAAAATGCTTTTCCACTGTGCAGCCCCACCAGGCCAGCTTCTGTGCAGCAACAAGTTACTCTTGTCAGTAAGTACACAAGCTTGGTTACCCCACCTTTGGCAAAAGAGAAGGGGTCTGGTGAGCACTATGCTCCGTTGCCTGACCATACAGTTCATGTGCTTTAACTGATGTGAGTACACAAGCACTGCAGGGCTTGTGCTGTGGGTTACGTGCTCTCAGGCTACACAGGGAGGAAGGGTACTTCATAGAAGTTGCCTTAGAATAGATGCTGAAATCTTAAGTGAAAACAATTTTTGTGAAACATTTTTACAATCTAAGAGATCATCCCCCTTCAGTAGGTAGTACTGAAGTGAAGCAGTTACTGTATGTGGACAAGAATATATAGAAAGTTTGGACTGTTAGGAGTTTGCATTAAGTAAAGTTGAAGGTTTAAGAAGAACTAAGATAAATCTTAAACTAGTTCTTACTCATTTCAACATAAATCACATACTGGGGAAAAAAAGGAGGTGGTTCTTTGTAGTTTGCCGCTTTTTACTTTTAATGTCATTCAGTTTGAATTACATGATTTATAAACTGCTGAAGTTCTGCATTTCATGCACTACCCCTCTGTACATACAGTCACTTTAGATATATATTACACAGCAGCTGTCTCTGCTTCCTGTTGGATGTTGCAAGGCTTGTATGTGTTACCTAGATTACAGGAGTGGTACAAAAGATTAGAATTGACGTGCTTACCCACAAACTACACTGGCAGACCACAAGACACCTTTGGAGACAAAAGCAAGTGGTTTCCAGTCTTAAAGACTTTGTGATTTAGGAGTGAAATGCCTAAGTTTACAAAGTTTCACTTGAAATACAATATAAAGTTTGTCTTTGTCGTGCTGCTGGCTGACTTGTGTGTCCCTGGGAATGCTTTAATGAGTTTGGTTTGGGGTTAAATTTCAGTTTCTTATTTACATTGCTACAGCACTTCAAATGCAGGCTTGCTTTAATCTTATGACAATTTTCGTACTAAAAGCTAAATTCTGCCTAATATGTGTTCAAGTCCACAAAAGCAAGTAGCCTTAATAATTTAGGATTGCAGAACATTTTATTCTATGAGGCTGTGTAATAGTAACTTTAAGTGAAATTGTGGTGAATTTCTCTGCATATTGACTATGCAGAAAATGGGGGACTTTTTTAAAAAGTATTTCCTATTTTTAGTATCTGAAAACTCAATGGTTGTTCAAAGTAGTAGTGACCCCTAGTTTTACTACTCTTCCATTACCATATATATAGTCTATCTAGGAATTGATCTGATATTATGTTTTAAGAACCTAATGCAGTCACAAAGATTCTGATACAGGTGTTATCTCATGGTCTGATCTTGCTCCTGGTGAGCTAACATTTTAAGATTGGCTTAATGAAAAGAGATCTAAAAGTTGGAGATTAAATACTGTGCTTTTAAAAGATTTTGCTTGTTTAAATAAAATTCAAGACACTTTAAGTAATTACTTTGAGGATAAATAATGCATTATGTTATGACCAATAGAGTAATTGGTAGTATGGCTGAATGAAACATTGTACAACTTGGACTAGCTTTCTAGGCTTTCACTGCTGAAACTAAAATGGAGAAGGGAAACTGTAGCCATCACTGTAAAGTGTTAAACAAACCACCTATATAGGCCACATAATACACCACCTAAATAAAATTCAGTGCACTGTAGTACACAGGAGGAAAGTTTAAACCACATTAACAGTTACTTTGTTCTTACATGCCATAAACTTGTATGGTAGGTAAGCTGTGTTTAAAAACTGCCAAATTATTTCCTCCTTGGTGTATTTTTCTAATTATTAGCTAATAATCTTAAATCATTACAGAACAGTGAGTGGTTCTGGTCCCCAGCAGAGTTTAGTTCAGGTTGTGCCCTGAGGAGACAAGGGAATATCTTTACAAACAGCTAAATGACTCCTGCATCAGCTGTAGATGAGCACAGAATTATGATGCTGCTTGTGGCCCACTGGAGTAGCACAAGATGGGCTGGCCACTTCCAGCAGCATTCCTAGCTCCTGTTTCTCTCATGGTAGCATCTGGGCTTGATGATGGGATACCATCAGGAAGCATTATTCCCTTCTCCATTGATTTTGTTACTAGGCTTCCTTTGAGTCAAATTCAATGCTTACCAAATCAAGTGTTCTCTTATATGAAGCACCACTAGACTACACTCAGAAGCAGGGTAAATAACTCAGCTTCATCCCACTGTACATGGGCTGCTGGTGCCTATCTGCTTGGTTTGGATGTGCCTGTGCTGTGCTGTAGTCATGACTGCAGTGTGGGCACATCTTTAACTTTTAAAGCTATGAATGAGTTGTACATAACTTTGTATGATGGAGATAGGAGGATTAACTGGGGAAAGTTAATTCTAGTTAAAGTTCATCCTAGTGGATTTTTATTTTTAAAGTTCTCTGAAGACATATTTACAGGGTGATGGCTGGCAGTGGATCAGATCGTAGGGGCAAATGAAAATGAGAGATGAGATTTATCAGCATTTAGCTATCTTGGAAACAGAAGTAGGTAACATTTCTTTCATCAGAACTAAGGAGAGAAGAGCAAGTCCAAAAAGGCTTAGTACTCTTGCTGTAACATTTATAATTAGACATAATGCTCTTCCACACAGCCTCTTGCCACCTTAGACTCCTTCCAGAAAAAAGGGGGGGTGTGTTTGTGTGTGTGTATTATTTGCTTTTTGTGCAGTACAGGCAGATAAACACATCTTGTCATTTTACTTGCTTGCTTTTATTAAACCAGGTGTTTTGGGGATTTATTTCAGTCACTGTTCTTACTTCACAGTTCTAAGACTGTACTGTTTGCTAAAAGGACTGTATTAACTCTTGCAAAGCACTTGTTTCTCAGTGCTGACTAGAATCACATTAACACCTTCTATTAGTTTGTTTTACTAGACAAATGCTTTCAAAATAAGTGGCACTCTATAAATGTTTTCTTACTTGATAAGCAATGTTGTCCCTGAAAGGAAATATGTTAGCCCTCAGATTTACAGAGTAAGCATTTCAACTTGTGGTGGAAGTTTATAGCACAATAAATCATGTGCTTTTCTTTTACCGTATCTTGTGAGCACAGTAGGACAAAAGACCATCAGATTTTTCCCTCCCCGCAAGTAAAGTTTTTGCAAGGCTGCTGGACAGCTAAAAATGTAGCTGCTTTACTAGTACGTGTCAAAGTTGCAGAGCCTCTGTGCTGGCAGAGTCTGATTTAAGTGGTTGTGGTCAGTCTGAGGAACCTGTGATGTGATAAGATAGCGTTTGTGAGGTCATGTGGTTTGCAAACACCCAATCTAATGTAGCAGCTTTGTCTTCACAGGGTAGTTAAATATATACTGTATGCTTTAGAAAAGTGAATTGCTTTAATCCTTTAATTCAGCTTGTCCTTGAGAGTCAGATGTTACACTATCTTGATAATACCAAGATTGTTAAACAAGTGTGAGACTGAACAGATTGGGAGTCTTAATTCTCAAATAATGTTCTCTGGTTGAGCTACCCTGCCCTTAATAAAACTGGTTTTAGAAACTGTCTGGCTTTAATAAGTAATCACCAGGCAGAAGTGTTAGTGCACAGTGGAATCCCTGTATATTTTATGAACATCAGTTGTTTTAATTCAATTAATTTTGGATGGGTGCTCATAGTGTAATTAACACTGACATGTTACACTTGCTCAAAAAGACAGGATTGATTCTGTAGTGATGGTACTCCATTCCACAAGTGTCATCTTTGCATCAGGTAAGGTCCATTGCTCTCCCTTCCCCCCAGTTACACCACTGTCAACAGAACATCTTCTGTGTCTCATGCGAGTGAAGGAAATGTCTAAATGTGAACAGGGTAACCAGGTCAGTGATGTAGTTTGCCCTCAAACAGAATAGGTATGATTTTGTCTACTTTGAGGGAAACAGTTTAGTTATGAATCTTAACTGTTGCACTGCCACTACTGACAGATTAGATTCAGTGATAAAATAAATAAAGATTGGTCACTGTTCTTTTTAAAACCCTCCCCCCCCCGACTGTAGCCTACTGCATCAAAGCTCTAGATCAGTCTTACTGGTTTTTGATTGCAGCATTAGAGATGAATATTACCTAGCTACACAACTGTACTAAGGCCCTGTTTAGAATTTATCTGGATTGCTCAAGTAAAGTGATTATAAAGTTATTTCATGATCATGGCAATAACGCTCTTCTCTTGAGTGTTGAAGCTGTGTGACCTGTCTGCTGTACTAATTACAGCTATGTCAGGGTCTATCCCATATTTCTGCCTGTAAGTCAAGTTTTGGGGTTAGAAAAGTGGAGGGATTGAGGTTTGATTCTTATCTGAGTAGTTGTTCCTTGCAAAAAATTTTGCTAGCAACCATACATAGGTGATATCTATGTGAGAAACAAGCTCAGGAGAGGAATGCTATGTATTAGCCTGTCATATGTGTCTGTAAGTTTATCTGAATAAAAGTGAGGCAAACGGTAGAAATGTGGTGGAAAACCTTACTAAAATTCCTGTATCACTCTCAGAATGGCAGCCAGCACAGATAGATGTAACTTCTGCAGTCAGAGATAAAAATACTTGTTACTTAGTTCATTTAAAATGCTGAGTTTAACTCCTGAGTTAACAGGACAGAGTAAAAGTGCGAAATGATCGTTTCCTGTAACAGTTGCCCATAATGGCTACATTTTCAGTCTTTATCAGCCAGTACATTCAAGCTAATGCTTGAGGTTTCAGTAACTTTTTGTATTTATAGATGCATGCTCTAGGGAGGATAAGCACTGAGCCTTGGGTAGTTCCTTTGATATAACAACTGCAGTACATTCAGTGTAATAATGTTGCTGGTTTAAAATATTTTTTGTTGCTGTGCAATCACTCCAAATAAACACTTTCATTAGAACTTCTTGTAGGAACAGTTTCTGGGAACTTTCCTTCCACCTACCAAGTACCTATTTATAGAAACTTCCCAGGCCTAAATCAGCTTAGATGTTTTTTGAAATTGCATACAATGTCACTACAACAAACTTCTCAGATCTTAGAAAACTTCCCTCAATAGATAAACTCTGACTTGCAAGTTACCAAAGGCTGATTTCTTCTGAGAATAGTTTAAAAGTTGGTTACTACTTAGTGCTGTTGCTTCAATTGCATATTTGATACAGAACTTCAAAGTTTAATTTGATTACATGGTACTAGATCAAACCCAGATTCTTTAACCATATAGTGCTGTGATCAAAAAGTCATGACCTCCCATTGATCGCTTTAATGGTTTCCTGTTCTGATTCACTGGAAACCTTCTCGGCTGAGCACTTGTTGCTAGTTTTAATCTTTGTCACGTTTACAATATAGCAGACTCGTCTATGGTAAAACTGATGTACAACATAGATTTAACATCAGATTTCCTTTTGGCTCAAATGCTCTTTGACTGTGGTGAAAAAAAACCATTTTTTTTAAAAAATGTAAGTCAGGAAATGTAAGAGGACATTCAGATAAATAAATAGCAGGTCAACTGAAAATGAGCTTTCTTTTAATGCATTAGAACTATTTCATAGATTTTATTTAAACCTCCTGACACCTACAGGGATTTTGTAAAGCTTTTTGTATGTACTGTGAGACTGAATATGACATATAGCAGCCCGCAGTTTACAGCAGAGGCGAGGTATTTAAGTGCTATTAAAAAACCCAGGAGCCTGAAGTGACTCAGTCTTGGAAATTTCTTGCTGCTCTTTTGCTTTTCATTTCTGATGCACTGCAATGGTTTGAACTCTAGTGATATGGCTAGCATTTGAGATAAATTCTTCAGGTTGCATACCAGTGTGTAACTCATGAGTTACACTGCTAAGAGGAGAATTCAGTTAATCACATACTTGAAGAGTTAGTGATGGGTGGGGTGGATTCATCTAATGTTGCAGTATTTCAGGACTGTTGCTTTTAATCCTGGTATAGATGACCAAAACAAAACCAAACAACTCTGTCTAGAGACTCTTTGAATTTTTACCTTTTAAGAATAGCAGCCATATTGGTACAATCACAAAAAGCAGCCTAGGTCTGTCTGGGTATATAATATTGTTACTCACTGTTGTTCTGGTGTGAGTCCACAACAGGCTTATTATTAAGCTTAGGGTTTAATATTTGCACTGATTTCTGATCAGTTTCCAGGTGGTCTGTTGCAGTTGCTGTAGCAAGTGGATAGATCATACTGCAACTAGATCAGACTGAATTCAATTTATGAACTGGAGAAACCATTGTACTCTTTTGAGATATGTGTCTGAACTTCTTGATCCACACTATGAGATCCTGGAGATAACTGGCTATGGACAGGTGCAGCCTTCCTCCTGTTAAGTTATGCTACAAATCATAGAATGGTAGGGGTTGGAAGGGACCTCTGGAGATTATCAAGTCCACCCCCCCTGCCGGCACAGGAACACCCAGGGCAGGCCACATAGGAACAGATCCAGGTGGGTCTTGAAAGTCCTTATAGAGAAGGAGACTCCCCAACCTCTCTGGGCAGCCTGAAAAACTTCTCAGTGATGAAGTTTTTCCTTATGTTGAGGTGGAACTTCCTATGTTTGCTACCATTACCTCTCAACCTATCACAGGGCACAACTGAAAAGAGACTGGCCCCCTCTACTTGACACCCACACTTTCTGAACTTACCCATGGTCATCAGTCACCTTTCAACTTTTCTGCTGTACTTAAAGTAAGATAAAATAAATTTTGCCCATCTGCTTCTTTCTGCTTGTCCTATAAACCTTATAAAATCAAATAACCTTCCACCCAAGATTCATTTCATCACACTTCTAAATAAGGAGCCAAATAGTCCACCAAGTCCTCTGAAGAGTTTTTTGTCAACTGATTTTTATCTGTGTGTGAGCATTATAAAATTGCTTGGGGGGCAGATGAGGTAATGCTAGCAGGAAGTAAATACAGTTCTAAACACATCTATCCAAAGCAGAGCTAATTTTCTTTAGGAAACTGTTTTATAGCTTATAATCTTTAGAAATACTATTTTATAGAAACCACTAAACTTGCACTGTTCTAGAATCATTAACTCTTATCAGGGTTTGTTATTGATTGTGCAGGTTTCCCATTTCAGTCATGCTAAACTCAGTCTCAAATGGCTAAATGTGCTAAGGTGCATCTCGGGCAGTCTCAGGTATGCTGGAGTACAGCTTGGCTCTTCCTACAGAAACAACTTCATGTCAAAGGTCATTGCTAGACTCCCTAAAAATTGTCATTGTGTTTATCTGACAAACTTCTGCTGGGTCAAAATTTTTAGATGATAAAATTAATTGCCATATGTAAAGGCTATAGAAGACAAAATAATGTCTCTAAAAAATACTTCCATGATAAATGAAACTTTAAATAGTGATTTACTGACGACTAAACAAAGGAAGTGATTTTGCAAACAGATTCTGAAATGCTCTCACTACACGTTATTTTTAAACGTGATCAAAACATTCCTGCTTTCTAATCCACTGGATGTTTTTTTAACAGCAATTTTGGTTTGCTTGATTTTGCTTAACTAGTCTAATTTGTTAAATTAGACTCTGATTAGAACCTTCAGTACTGCCTTACATCACTCTTGGGGGTGTGGGGAGGCAAAAGCAAAGACAAACTATAAAGCTGTGTAATAGTGATTCCAATCTGCTAAACTTCCAATTTATGTCAAACCCCAACTCCAAACACCTCGGGCTAACTCTGTAGTTCAGAGGAACTACAAATGAAAAAATATTTGTCCATGTTGTAGTAAAACTTCCCTGCAGTAATTTCCAGAGCTTTTAAATGCATTCTTAAATATTCCCTTTCCTCCTTATGTCCTCTTCAACAATGGATTAGAATGTGTTGAACAGCTTGATTTCAACAAAACCTGGCTAATCTGATGGAATTTTTTAAATTTTGACATGGAACTAAATCTTGGGGAAAGAAGCAGTAAAGAGAACAGTACAGTAGCAATATCCATTGAGAATAGATAGTAAAAAATTAAGTTGGATCTTGAGCTGAAGCAGAATATCTTTAGGAAATCTGAGAAGACTCAAAGTTGTTCTGGAAGAGTTTTAACCTTAATATTTTAAATAATAAAAATTAAAAAAAAAAGAGAAAAAAATAAAGACAACAGCTGTGTGAAAGCAATAAATGAAGATGTAACCTATTTCCTGAATATCTCTACTAAGGATATCTCTGTTGTGGATTCTTTCTGTGTCTGCCCCACAGTGAAAGGAAAAGATGGTTCATTGTGACTTTTGGGTTTTTAACATTATTTGGATATCTTTTTATGTCTAGAAAATGTGTTCTGATATCAGGTTTTAAATCTCTGGGGATAGATATGGGAGAGAAGAATACAAAATGACTTTGGTAAGAGATGTGAGGATGGCCATCTCTGCAGCTTTCCACATACAGTCCCCCTCAGCTGTTATCTTTCAAACAGTGAGTCCATGGTATTAGGTAGGGCCCCTTCCTCAGAAGGAGCAACAGTGATTGGGCAACAGGAACAACAGAGTAACTGAGAGTTCCTGGATGGTTTGGGCTTCTGGAACCATCAGCAGTTTCCAAGAATGACCCTTGTCTGGCATTGCTCATGGTTGTTGTTTACAAGTTAATAGTCCGAGTGGTGGCTGCTTTTATAGCCTTCAAAAAAAAAACCCTTAATGTTAACTGAAGTGAAACAGGAAATTCACTGACACCGAAATAAAAGCCACAGCTTCAAGCTTTGTCCTCGTACAATTAAAATAACACATTTCTAACTTAACATATCTTTTTCAAATTTATTTTAAAACAAGTTAATGTGTCACTGCTTCTAAACAAATAATAATGTCATAATATGTTGTCATTGCATATTATATGCAATATGCTTTTGACTTATTTTACACATAATCTTATTTTACATGTAATCTTGACAGCTGTGTAAATTGCCAGAAGGCTCTTAAAAAGATTATCCTCTTCCTATTGCATATGGCCCACATGGTTGGGTAAAATTGTCTTGTGTGAGGAAAATGAAGAATGTCTTTAAAGTTGTTTTTGCATAAAACTTTTCCTTTATTGTAGGATGCATTAAGCCATACTTAATCCTTTTTTAAATCTCCAAAATTTAAAAGATTAATAAAAAATGGTTTTGATTTAAGTGCTCTGATAGAGTTCTGTTATGATACATGCCTAGCAGTCCCTTTCAGATAAGGCAGCTGATTCTGCTGGGGAACTTCAGAAACACCATTTGCATTGTAGCTGTACAGCTATCAAACTTGCTAAGAATTGTTTTAGGTGATGGATTGCTAATATTAGTTTCTGCAAATATATGTTTAGCTCGTGGTGTCTCCACTTGTGCAGTGTTCGTGCTGCGATGGTTTCGGTATGAATGTGGCTGGCTGTGGAAGTACAGTACTCATTTTAAAATGGGCTTCAGAGAGCTTGAGGTGTTTCGGGAGTTGCTTGTGTTCATGGAAATGGAAAAGTAGCATGAGAAGGCCTGCAACCTTCACATGGTTCATTCTTCTTGTGTGCATGTGCATTCTACTGGATATATTTGTCTGGCCTGATACTTGTCTCCCATATGACAACATATTTTCCATTCCTTCAGTCTGAGGTGCTGCATTTTTCCCGAAGAAGTTACTGGGAGCTTTTGTAGGAAGTGATAGTGTACTAGGGTATGCCTTAAACTGGAGTGACCATGTCCCAATGGCAGAGGGTCAGCAGTAAGCAGCAGCCAAGGGTTGCATGTGGTAAGGGATCCCATTAGATGCTGTGGACCATTGGTCGCAGGAACTCTTAAGAACTCAAATTGTGCTTTTTCATGTTATTTGTGATTTTCATTTAATAGATCATAACTGATGGTTTTAATTGGCTTGTATTTAGATTTCGACTTCTCTCTTTTTCATGTTGCCAAGTTAACAGTCTTTTCTGAATCGTAGGACAGGTATTTGAAAATGCTTATGACTTGTTTCTCTTCAACTGAAGGTGGTAAGATCATACATTCAGCAACATTCTAGTTTTCTTTTGAATCACATTTGGTTTTTAAGCAGAAAATCTTACTAAGACTTCCTACTACTGCTAAGGTGGAGAAAAATAAAGAGGGAACTCTGATTTTTAGATTCCTCTTGCTATAAATAGAAGCACCGAGAATTCGGTATCTTTATTTGTTAATTAAAAATCTAACATAGTTCCTTCTGCCAAAACCAATTTCATTCACCAAAGGCAGTGGTCACCTTTTTATCATCTCTTCATCTCATTTGTGTATTGCTTGCTTGTGCTACTGCGAGTAGATTCGGTATTTACTGGCAAGCTTCAAACTATTCTATGATTTAACCTTTGAATTGTACTAAAACTTAAATTTCTCTTTACTGTCTCTCCTTCATGCCTGGCTTGATGAGGCAGTCAACATCAGGTAAGAAAGTTTATTCTGAGGTTCAAAGATCTGATAGCCTTTCTTCAGCTCTTCTGAATTTGTGAAAATACATTGTTACCTGTTAAGAGTCTGTACAATTAAAATGTTTTCATATGTTGACCAGTAGGGCATAGTTTGTCTTTAAAATGCTGTTCTTCAGTCACAAGAAGGTACAGAAATGCAAACATTAAGATTGTGTTCTTGATTATTCGCAAGGGATAACGATGACCTACATTTTGGTGACATAATGTTGATTAATCTTTTCAAGTGTTCTAGAGACCATGTGAACATGCTGCAGTGAAAACTGGGTTGAAGTTGCAGTTATGTAGACAATACAACCCTGATTTGAGAATTAAAAGCAAAACATGTGGGTTTATCAGACATGTTTGGGGTTTTTTTGTTTGTTTGGTGGGGTTTTTTGTTTGGTTGGCTTTTGCTTTTTGTTTTTCAGACATGATCAGATTTGAGATTCTTGCAAAACTGAAGCAGTAAGAAAAAGCCAAGGTTTATGTGAATGTCACCTGTTGGAGTGACACAGGTCTAGTTCCATTCCCATGAAGGAATGGCAGACCCCAAACTGAGAGGATTTAACCAGTATTGTTTCTTTGTACAAAAGAGAACAGAAATGACAGACTCTGGGGTCTAAGTCCATGCTCTGCTCAGCATGGCTATACAAAAAAAGGGCTGTTTGTTTTCCTTCAGGTGGAATGGTTAAGGATAGAGTAGAACTAGTGCTTGAGGGGCAGACGTGGTGTTTGAGTTAGGTTCACATGTCCCCCCCTCCAAGTCCTTAGCTGGATTTCCCATTTTCTTCCTATGCTTGTTTACCCAAATTACAGCATCTTGGCATAATGCCTTACTTCCTACTTTAAGCTCTTTTTCCACAATCAAATGAAACACCGACAGCAAGAATTTCGAGAAGCTTCTCTTAAAAAGGTGACAGATGAGCTTAGATGTTAATAAGGTAATTCATCAACGGCAGAATCTAAGTCATACCTACACAATGGCAAACAGAGAACCAGTGGGTACAAATTGGGAAAGTTATTTTTAACTTGTTGCTGAGAGTCCTCTCACATCATTGACTTAGTGTGCAGCAACAACCAAAACAGACAAGACAATGCTGGGCATCAAAAGGAAGCATAAAGGGTTTTATATTTCCACTCCAAAAACTCTTGGCAGTGATGGTCTCTACAACTCACAATGGATGTAGAGTTGAGAGAAGGTCTGTAGGGAAGTTAAAGGGCAACTAAAATGATCAATGGTCTTGAGCACTGCCTGTTCTTGAGAGGCTAAAAAGGCTTGGGACTTCTCTGTTGTAGAGAGAAGGCTGAGGGAAGTGTTATAATGTAAGTTGCAGAATCATGACTGTGGGTCTGCTTTTCACCACTTGTTCTGAATTACTAGAATTCAGGGGTAGTTACTGAAACAAGTAGGAGATTAGTTTAAAACAAATAAAGGGATTTCTGGAACTTGTTGCCACAGGAAGCTGTGGAGTTAGACAGCAAAATAAAATTTTTTTTAAAAGTCATAATTCACGGGCAACTGGTCTGTAAATGGATGCTGAAACAGATAGGAAGAGGTGCACTCTTGTGTCTGCTACAACAGTTTCTGGACAGATGAGTGAGGGCTTGGGAATATGAAGGGAATGGATTGCAAAAATTGGTCATATTCACATGCTTTCCCTTAAAAACAAGTCAACATCACAGTCCTATTGTCACTGTAGAAGACAGAATATTAGGCTGATGGACCATTGCTCTGAGGCAGCAGGGCACTTTCCCATCTTGAAAACAGCTACTGCTTTTTCTATTAGAAGTACAGAGTATGTGACATGCTAGAGTGTGAAGTTCTGTAAGAGTACAAAACTTTTCATTTTAAGAAACCTCTGTTTTAGAGCCTTAAGCTGGTTTTAGTCACTGGTATTGAAGTCCATTGGAGCACATGCTGTCTGCAAGTTGTTCCAAATGCTTTGAGAAGCCTTTACAAAGCCTTTCTGCTACAACAGAAATTGCAAAGAATCGGGCTCCTTCAGGAATGCTCCTGAACAAATATTAGATTGAGGTGACCCTAAAGTATCTGAAACTCCACAAAACTGAAAATAGTCTACAGCTGTTTGAACCCAGCCTATTCTGTTGAATACTTTTAATTTCTTGAAGACTAGTTGCTTTCATCAAAGTTCATGTTTAAAATAACGTTTAAGGTGCAAATCAGATTCTTCAATTGAAAAATAAGTATTTTAAAGATTAAAGTGACAGATTTCTAATTGTAAAATAAAAGTAACATTACGTTGAAGACCAGGTTTTTGTGATGAATTAACATACTGACATTTAACATAAGGCATTTGGATTCAAATGACATCATTTACATTTTCAAGATGTGCAGTGATTTTGGCAGGTACAAGGTATTTCAGTTTCTCAAACTCAAAACAGCTGCCATAAAAACAGCAATATGCATCCTGCTGCCCATGCTTTTCACATATCTCACCTGTCTTTCAGGCTGGAAGGGACTCTGGGAGGCCTCTAGTCCAACTGCCTGCTCCAAACAGGATCAACACTGAACTCAAAGCAGGTTTCTTAGGGCTTTGTCAGTTGGGTGTTAAAACCCACTGAGGACGGAGATTCCACAGTCTCTGAACAACCTGTTCTAATTTGTAACTAGCACTGTAACAACTATTTTCCCTTCATATTCAAACACTAGGTTGTGTTTTTCGTTATGATCAGTATCTCCTACCATGTATTTCAGTCAAGAACCAGTTCTCTGTTATCTTAAGGCATAAGCTCCTGCCCCTTTAACTGTCTTGGTGCCTCTCCACTGAATCTACTCCTATCTTGTACCGAGGAGGAGTGAGGTAGCAAGTGTGCAATAGGACAGATGCAGTCCAGCGAGAGTCAGCTCCTGTGATGTGCCTTTGTCAGTACAGCCTCATATGGTGTTGGCCTTCATCACTGCTGGGGGATAATGCTGGTTCATGTTTAGGGTCCTGTGTGTCAGGACCCCCATATGTCCTCTTCAACAGTGTTGCTGTCCAGCCTGTCTTTCACCATAATACAAATTCTATGCTTCAGTCATTGTGCTTCTGGCTGAGAGAGACACTTTTCAAGCAGAGAAGTTACAGAACTACATGACCTCCAATAAACTTGTCACATATATTCTTTATAGTACATCCATATTTCTTCCTAGCAGTCTGGTTCCCCTTGGATATAAGGAGTATTTGAGAACAAGGGGAGACAAAATGTAAAGCTGCAGAAGTGTTTCTGGAAGGTTGCAGGTTGTGCACTCTCTTGTTAGAATTACAAAGGATAACAGCATGCTGTTTTCCCAGTCTCGTTTTAGGCATTGGCTAAGGCTGTGTCTATTCAGGATTTTATTTTTTACCAAGAGTATCTTCCACGGACTCTCATTTGGTGTTTGGAAAGGCTGCTGCTTAAAACCCTGAAACCATGATTTTGTCATTTTACCTAAATACATTCATCTAAAGGTATCACATGCTGAAGGCTTCAGGAAAACAGCTGAGGTCATTGGCTTGGCTTTCTCAATGTTCAAAACAACGGACACTGAGTATCAGCTTTATAATTTCAAGTGACCCATTGGCTTATCTGTGCAGACCTAAAAGCATGTATTTTCTTACTCCAATATGAAATTTGTAGTCACTTGTACAGCGGAGCTTTTTTTCCATGGTGAAGGTGGAGAGAAATTGTTGGTTTTAGGTTTGGTTTTCTGTGGTTTATTTTCTTAGTGACTAAAATTGATAGCTGTTTTGGAAACTTAATGTGGCAGCTAATCTGATCGTACTGCAGGGTATTTTTAGGGATAACACTTCAAAATAACACAAGAATCTGTGTATCGGGCTTTCTGTATCTAGATATATAAGGTAGTAAAAAATTATTTCTTCCAGATCTGTAACTGTCCTTTATCTAAGATTTGACAGAAGCTGGTTTAGTTTACATCATGAATTCTACTGTGCAAGTGTGGAACTTTTTTGCTTGCCTTTACCCAAGCAAGTTCCTCATGAAACTACTGCAGCCTATGTGTGAAGACTATGCAAAAAAATAACATTAGTACGTGTAGTTACAGCTGAGGTTTCAATCTACAGCATGTACCCATATTCCTACCAGGGATGTTTTGAGATACATCAAAAGCTCGAGCTTTTATGTGCTGTTAACATCTGATTTGATGGGTTCTAGCATGATTACAGATGGTACTGGTAAGTACAGAGATTCCTTCTGCCCCAAATGGACCTACTGGTATCAATAGCAAGGACCTGCATGCACTCTTTATTTATCAAAGTGAATATTGCTTCAGATTTCTGAAATGTCAAATAGTTGTGTAAAGAAGTTCTTCAGGCTGCTGCTTCTTTCTGTTTACCAGATCCCATTACTATGGAAAGTCATATACAAAATAGCACTTGGTGCATCTTCCTTTTTAAGCTTGTAGAGTGACTTTAGGAAATTTCTGTTAATGCTTTTTTAATGTTTTTCTCCATCCTTAGGATCTTTTTATCTTAATATTATTAGACTGTGAAATTGACCCGGAGATAGTTGCTCCTAAAAACTAGCAAAAATGAATTTCTGAAGAAAATAACCTCAGGAATGTCTTCCATGGGTTGTAGTTATTTTCACTAAGTTAACAGGGGACTTGCCACACTTCAGAGCTTTGGGTTTTACTTTTGAATAACTTGAATGGTTTTAATAGTTTTCACCCCACAGTACATTTTACGTTAAAATGTTATTGCATCTGTCCATTATGGGATGGTCATTTTTGTCTTGATGTTCTCTTGAAATTGAAAATACAATCTATTTATGCCACACAAAAAGAAGTTTCTCTCATACTTCTTGATCTGAAATCTCATTAGGTCTGAAGTAGATAAGAGACACTCTTGCAGTTTAGACAGAACTAAACATATTCTCTGTGTTTTTTCTGTGGCTGTGTGAAACTGGCACTATTCACTTGGGATACTGTTGTTTGGGACTGGGACAGGACTTTTCTCAAGTGAAATGTTTGGTGATAAGGGAAAGAATGGAGCTGTAAAAGTAAGATGTGAAGGCCAAAACCACTGTCAAAACAAACAGGCCACTCTAGAAAAACTAACTTGAAACCATCCTTGTGGGGATATTAAAGGTGTAGTAAATGACCTGGAGGAATCTGTCATTAATGATTCTAGGTACCTTGATTATTAAGTCTTAACACTGACAGATTCTGGGGGTGGAAGGAGAATTTTGGAAAATTACAAGTACTATTTAAGATGTTCTTTCAAGTTCTTTTGCCTGAGCAGCCAGAAGTGAGAAGTCACTTTGTTCTGCTTCCAGATGAGTTTTTAAGTGCCTTGGAGTTTCTGGATCTAACCCTTCAGTTAATCCAATAAGAGTTCAATGAGACATTTCTTGGAAATGTGGGGGCTTTCACTGTTGGACTTTTCAGCTCTGATTAACTGTTTATTTCTGCTTTTTCTAACAGATCAAATGCCTAAAAGGCCAGAGAGACTTCTCAGACCAACCCACTTTTGATGGGATTCACATTGTCAACCATTTCACAGGAGATGATGAATCATTTCATTCTTCTGATGAAGATTTTATAACTAACTCCATACAGGA
Organism: Chloroceryle aenea; assembly: GCA_013399075.1. Taxonomy (NCBI): domain Eukaryota; kingdom Metazoa; phylum Chordata; class Aves; order Coraciiformes; family Cerylidae; genus Chloroceryle; species Chloroceryle aenea. The sequence goes on along the minus strand of VWZY01013001.1, from coordinate 185,229 downwards.
GAGTGGGGTGAACTTTCATTTACACAGGAGGACTGGTCAGATAGCTTTGGATCACACAGTTGTAGACAGCAGTGACAGTGATACTGAGGAAAATGCCCTTCAGACTGGGAATTCAGACAAGATGGTTTCCAAGCAGAGAAGAATGGAATCTTACTCTACTACTGTGTGATTATCACTATGACTAGCATTGAAGACTTTCGTATTTCTTTAGGGGTGGAATTGTCAGGTAACTGCAACTATCCAGCAGTCGGTTTAGGTAACTATTGGATCTGGTCTGGCCTCTAATAAACAACATGTACTGTTTATCTGCCTTCTCTCTTTGCCAAATCTTGCTAATGACATACCATTGCCATAAAACAGGCTGGGAAGAAGTTGGTGGATGACAGTTCTGACAGTATTACTGAATGTTCCTTGGTTTAGAAACTGCAAATGTACCATTTCTTTAATGAGTAAGAACTATTTTTGCTGTTCTCAAACAAAGGAATAGTTTTCCTCGGAAGAAATTGCTCTTGTGCAATATTTTATGCTCTGAACAAATGTGTATGTTTTACATTGTTATCCATTTGTGATCAAGATGGACCCTAGTAAACCATCTGATCATGATACATATATATATAAAAATATCTTATGCTTCTTGATTACTTTTGGTTTTACTAAAGTTATTGGATGCCCACAGAAGGCTTGAAAGAGGAGCCTTTATCTGTACTACTTCATATATGCAAATAATGGTCACTAATGTCATAAAGGGGTTTTTCACCATTTTCACTTAATCTATGTGCATCTGCTTTTGATGTTGCTAAACAATACCTGGTCTGAATATATTAATTACAATAATGTTTATTTTGTACATATTTATATATCTACACCAAGCTGAAAATGTACATTACACCATTTTATATGAGGAATGTAAATGTTGCAATGTTATTGTCTCTGGTATTCTAATGAGAAAATGAATTCTGTATATACACACTAGAAATGAATTACTAAATAAAGGCAAAACACTAACTTTACATTAAATTTCAGCCTAGCTACACTAACAGGTTCATGTTGGAAATGCTTGTTCAAAACACTATTGACTGAAATCTTTTACCTTCATATATATGTAATGAAAATAAATTTTTCATGATTTAACAAGGTGGCAGCATTTACTGTTTACTCACTTCTAAGCTACAGCCCTTGGTTACCGCGTTGTTCCTTGATGGCTCTAGATTAGAGTGGTAGTTCAAATAAGGTGAAAAATTATTCATGTCTTACAGTTAGTTCTAATGAAGGCACAGTCAGTGCAGTAAAACTAGGTAAGTTCAGTCTCCTTACAGTTTTATGTGTCAGAGCTACCTCGGAAATAAGCTATTGCTCCTGTCACCAATTATCTGATTCACCAAAGCAGTAAGAGGGAGCATTCTTCTTTCACGCTCTGCTGAAAAACAGTCTTGCTACCCCTGAGAAACAGTGTAGTTGTTTGAAATTACTACTGTGCAGAAGCATACTGCTGAACATCTGCTAGTCCTGCTAGATATCTCCTTTACTTTTATTTTTACTGTATCCTCACAAAAAAAAAAAGCACAACTGAGGAGATAACAAATGTGCGTGGAAGAAGCATGTTCTGGGCATCTCAACAGTAATTACCTACCCAGGTGCAATCTGATTTAAATCTTAAAGCAGGTGGGTGACATATTGCGTGTTACCAATATATGGAGCTCCCAACTTGCTTCAGTATTTCTGCAAAATTTCCCCACATCCTACTAGTGAATATGTAGTTCCTAGCAGTGCTGTAGAAATTGCCATCTCTGAGGTGGATTAGCTGACTGATTCTGAGGTCTGTTGGAAATTTCATGTATGCAAAACCAAAGGGGGAGCACTTTTGTTCACTAATGCATAACAGTTGCCTTTTTTCCTTCCAATAAGCATCTGGTAACTTGTGTTTGCACCTGGATAATTGTTGCCCAAGAGGATAGGTGACAAATGTCTTGTTGCCTGTCATCGGTACCAGCTGCAAGTCTCTTTTAAAGGTAATGATCTGTAATAAGAGGCAGGAGCAAAATTCAGTTGGAGAGCCATAAAAATCCTGTCTGTTTGAACAGTGAAGTGTTATGATTTTGCAATAACTGCCTTACTGTTCGAGTGATAGCAAATGAGATTAGTTGGCAAGGGTTATTTCCTGAACTTTTGTGGTTTTAAAGTGTACTAATAGAATAAATACTGATACTGAATAACAGCATAAATAATAACAAGGGAAAAGCACAAGTCCTTGTCCACCTCACTGCCTCTCTTCTAGTGATAAGTCAGTCATGGGATATGCTGCAATGTCAGAAGACTTACCATGTACAGGGTATCTTCGGAAGACAGCCCAAGAGAAGGCTGTTCAGAATCATCCTACTTTTTCTGCAACTCTTCTGACAAAACTTATACTACTCACTTTGCCTCTGTGTATTATAATTTTTGTATGCACCAGAGTAATGTCAAATCATCAACAGTGTGAATAATGCCTTTATCCACGTGTAATAAAGCAAGCATACTGATTATGCTACACACCATGACCTTCTAACAAACATTTCTGTTCTCTTGAATTAGCTCTTACATGCAGGCTATAAGTGCTCAATGTGAATGCTAAAAGCATAAAGTAAAAAAAAAAAAGGGACATAAGCATGAAAACTTTAGATTCTTAAAGAGGCAGGTGCTGCAGCTGAGAAGACAGGTGAAATAGGAAAGGGGGATGCCTTGCTATATACAGTTTCCATGTAAATGACGTTCTATGTTTGGTAGTGAAAATGGTTCTGCTTTCCTAATCTGATAATCAAACGTCTTCACTAGCTAGAGAAGCCTCAATATTTCTCCAGGCTCAGAGAGTGAGTATCTTCGGTCCTAATAGCATTTATGATTCAGATGGGGTTTTACTTCAGTCTTTTCTTTAACCTATGAGAAGTTTGCAGCATTTGTTAAAAATTGGGAGCATGACTAGTAGGGAGAAAGTACATCTGTGGAGTTTAGAAGCATGTGTTACAGTCATGGCTCAACAACTACTTGTTCGTGTTGCTCACATAGAGGTTTGCATAAATTTAACAAAACCACTTCACAAATCTTGTACAATGGAACTTAATCAGTACTAGGACCCTTAATAGAACTGCAACACAAAAGGGATTGCATGTTTCTCTGGGGTTTTTAATGTAATCACTGTTCTGTATCAGAGACTACGCTGGTAACTTAGTGAAACTTGATGGTCATGTAACATTTAGATTTTAAGCTAGAATGACCTAAAGATATATTAGTGTGAAAATGCCCACACTTTAGAGTGGATGTGCTGCTAATTCCATTACCTGTAGAGGTTCCAAATAACGTACCTCACTGTGGAGGAAGGTAAAGGGTCATGCAAATTCCCTAGGAAAGCCATTAGGGTAGTTGTGGAGACTAAAAAAAAATAAATAATCTTTAAAATAGAGGTTAGTACAATTTAAGTGGAACCTACAGTGTTATGTTTAATTATGCACCAGCTACTGACTCGGTGCATATTGAGAAGGAAGAGGAAAGTTATGTATCAACTAATGGATTTCTGGATTTAGTTCACTTTTGTTCTGTGAAACAGCTTTCTGAGTATAAATATACCGATACCTTTTTTGTAATTATTTGAGGGATTTGGTTGGTTGGTTGGTTTTGGTTTGGTTGTGGGGCTTTCTTGGTTTGTTTTTTTTTATTTATTTATTTTAGAAACTAGCTCAGGACATAAGAAAAATCAGTGAAATACATTTATGCAGTAGTCTGTAGAACCAGAAACACTGAATGATGGAATGAAAGGCACAGGGTAAGTTGACTTTCAACATAACCTCTATATAGCATGAAGTTTCAGCTTCAGAGTGGAGAAAACATGTTAACATAAGCATAACATAACATGCGTGGACACTGATTGACTAAGATGCAGCTCTTGGATCCAAGATACAATAGCTTAACTACCTCCTTTCCAGGAATTAATAACTCATTGCACAATTATAAAAAAAAACAAAACAAAACAAAAGCAACGTGGCATACTCTTAGAAATGTATACTGCTGCAAAAATGACTGAAATTTCTATGAGAACTAAAATTCCTGAGATGATTTTGCATAGCCTACATTCTGCAACCCATTGATTTAATTTTCTTCTCTTCATCATGGAGGTAAATTCTGGGTCTGTTCCTTCCCAAAGCTGGAATCCCTCTTTTCATCCCAGCCTTCAACCTACTGTCCCATTCCCTCTCCAGTTTGTGTTCACAGTGATCATTACTTTTCTCATCTGCTCTGAGAGCAGCAGAAGCTACTCTGGTTTCCCCAACGATCAAAACAATGGCTATCAAAATCACTGATAAATGTCACAACTTTACAGCACATGTGTATGCCATAAAGAGAAACATAAAGAAAGTAGGGATGAGATCTTGGGGGGGGATAAAAATCAGAACACGTTAAAAATAATTAAATATTTACAAAAAAATAAATTTAAATAGAGACACTTCCCAATGGAATGCACAGTGCTACATGTTCTAGTTGCTTCTCATAGTGAAAGTGTTCTGGAGAACTGTTATCTCATATTTTATCACTTTAATGTGTGTATGTTACTTGGAATTGCCCTGTTCAACGACTTCTTCCAATCCTGACTTCCACAGACCAATTGCTTCTCCTCCCCCATATATCAAACAGCTAACCTGTCAAATCCTGTTCTTCATATCCTTTGTTACAATCCTTCAACTCTTCACTTCTGAACATTAAGATCTCTGCATCCCATCACCTTTGGCACCTTATCTGATGTCGTCTTAGCTCTCATAGTGACATCAGGCAGCTGCTGTGAACAGTGCAGTAAATAATGCTGAGTACCTCTTCAGTCTTAAGCATGACCATAATGTACTCCCGCATGAATTTAAACCCCTCTATTTATTTGTTTCTTCCCCTCTTTCCACACTGTGGGGAAATGATCATGTACTTACCATGGCATTCAAGTGTATCTCACCAACTTTTTATGTTTAACTTTGACTTTCACACTCGCACTGGGGGAAACATTAGAACAGCTCTGTTAGAACCCATTCCCAGCCTCCACCACCTACACTTCCCATGAATTACATCCCCCAACCAACTCAGGACCGTTGGCTTTTATGGAGCTTTTTCACACTGGGACACAATACCTGGCGTTGTCACACAGCTTTAGCAGTCTCATGGTGATCACGGCATGCACAAAACCATCTTAAGGTTACTGAACTGCAGCACGGATGTCACACCGTAAACCAAGAATGAGAGTTTAGTCCCTTCGNGTACTCCCGCATGAATTTAAACCCCTCTATTTATTTGTTTCTTCCCCTCTTTCGGCACTATGGGGAAATGATCATAGAATCATAGAATCATAGAAGGCTAAGAAGTGGAAATTGCCTTCAGGCCCTACCTACTGATTGCAGTAGCTGTAGCACTTTCGGTCCCTTGGTCCGTAGAGACTGGACCCCGGCGTTACTCCTGGGTTGCAAGTACAACGAGTGCGGGGAGCGAGTTCCAGATAAAAAGAGCTGGAGGTCCCCGACATGAAAAATAAAAACCTCACGCGCTGCAGCATGAGCCGGGAGTGCAAAGCAGCACCGGCTCGCAGCAC
>VWZY01013001.1:90479-176046 GCA_013399075.1 Chloroceryle aenea | reverse complement strand
TCCGGCAGCAAATCCTGGTGGGAACGGGGCCCAGGATGTGGCTGGTTTCCACCACGGACCCTCACTGAGGAACCCCCTGACCCCCTTTGCCCTGCAGACAGCAAGATCCCCGAGGACACGGGGCTGTGCCGCACCGTACTGCCCGATCCGGAGCCTTCCCAGGGGCGCTTCTCCCCGGAATCCCACCTTACGGAGGCTGCTGATGGCACCTCCGAGTCAGCGCCCAGCTGTGAGGGCAGCGTCTGTGACAGGGTGTCCGAGTTTGAGGATTTCTGGAGACCTCCCTCGCCCTCCGTCTCGCCAGGTAGGACCGAGAGGAAAGAACAGCGCTCGGTGCGGGTCCGGCTGCATGCCCGTGTCGGTGCCGTGAGAAAATGCCTCATGGCTGCGCGCCGCCATCGAAAAAGAGTGGAAGGGACAGATTTACCTTTGCCAGATTTGAGTGGCAAAAGGCAAATCTGTCCCTTGCAGTCGTTTTCAAGTTACCTCTTTCGGGTTGCTTTTCCAGCCTGTCTCCCACTGCTGAGAGAGCAGCGGGTGACAAAGTTGTAACGCCATCGGACGTTGATATTTTTGTTTCTGATTAATTGCTAGAGGCAAGCCAGTTATGTCTTAAAAGGTCCTGGCATTTTCCTACAGGGTCCTGTTCCTCGGAGTTTAGATGGCTTTTGAGACAGTAAAGAATTCTGTCTATGTAACTATTAGTAAACAGTGTTGACTTTGTGTTTTGTGCTACCTGATAGACGTTTTCCCTAACTCCCTTTCAGGTTATTTCTTGCCTCTTGCCTATAAAAAGCATCTCTCCCTCCCAACCTTCTCGTTTTTGTTTTTTGGTTTGCTTTTTTTTTTTTTTCCCCCAAGGTGTTTTGTTTGGTTTGGTTTGGTTTTTTTTCTTTTCTAAAAACGCATTCATAAAAAACAGAGGAAAATAATGACGGTCAGATTTAAACACCCCAAATCCAGGAAACTCACACTTATGGCTGCAGAGCCTGTCTCTAGCTCCCTCGTCCTGCCTTTGATGTGGTTGGAGCAGTGGGAGATGCTGTCCCCAGCCTGGCGCAAATACTTATCTCGTTTAAAAATACAATCGTGTCATTTTATAAAAAAACCCATGTATATATAAACCCACTTTTTATTGCCTCGGTTAAAAAGTGACAGCTGGAAAAAAAAGAACAATTTCTGTCTTGGCGAAGGAAAAACTGTCTCAGCTTTACCGACTGACAGCAGACACGAGCAAACGAATACTTAGTCCCGTTTCCCCACTGATTTTCCCACTTTGTAGTGTCCGTGCATATCAATAGCTAATTGTAACGATGTGGGTTTGCATTTTTAAAGCCTTCTTTCTTTTAAGAGTCCTAAAGCCCTTTGAGAGGCCATTCAAAATGCTACCCAGTATCATCGCCAGCCATGGGGCAGGTTCAGTCTGTGACCGGACCAAATGCAGCAGTACGGCAGACTTTCTTTTGCTAACATTTCTGCACAAAGTGTGGCAATGTGTGTAGTTTTTATTATAACGAATTTGTCCTGTTCCTCCTTCCCTAAATAATTACAATTGCTGCGTGGGAAGCAGACCATTTTCATAAGGTGTCTAGAAGACAGGTGTAAACTGGAGCAGATATTTACCAGGGTTGCTCTGCCTTTTTCTCTTCCCCACTCCTTTCTTCCCCCACTGCGGGATTCATTATCTCCCAGCCAACCACCCAGCTACTCAGGGAAGGTATCTTTGCTAAATGAGTGTGACATCCTCAGATCAAGATTTTTCGAGGGCAGTGGAGGAGGGTGGTCCTGGGACTGTCTGATCCCATTTACAGGAACGGCAAGGTGAGGGACTCCAAGTACCGTAGGAAAAGAGCTGTACTAAATGGACCTCAGTGCACTGAGAGGTGCTGTTACGTTAATGATAAAGACAGTGGCAGCAGGATTAAGTAGTTGAGCTTCCTCCAACAGCTTCCCCAGAACCTCTCTGCCTTCCAGCATCTTTGTCAGAATCATTGCAAAGCTGGAATTTGTGCCTACGTTACTTCTGCAAGACACACTGGTGAGAGATTGGGTTTGTGTGATTGTGTTTGTGTGGGGCACAGTTTCTGTGCTTTGACAGTCAGGGAGGATGAGAAATTATGTTTCTAAATTGTGCTCAGGGCAGGTGCAGCGAGTGGTACTATCACCTCCTTATCCCTAGAAGTGAATATAGGTCCAGGTTGCAATTCAATACGCAGTGAAAGCCAGATTTCAGGCTTCTCTTTGTGTGCTCCGCTCCGGATTCAGGCAGGCATGCACACACACAATACCTGTTGACTCACTAGTATGTCTTTGACATCAGTGCATATCACTTTGTTATTTAACTTCACTTGCTATGGGTGTAATCACACCCATAACAATATCAATCTGTTCCAAATCATTTCAGGTTGAGTTTGCATTCAGAAAAGATCACTGATGGTTTTTTTTCTCTCAGAAGTGGTCTGTATAAAGGTTGCACAGAATTTCTAGGAAGAGGAGGCAGAATGTGTCTCTTCCTGCTCCCCTTCTGGAGGCCTAGATGCGGTGGAGCAGAGAGGCAGACGCAGAAGTGCCTTGCAGTGTGACAGAGCAGGATTTGCAGGTCACCTTGACACTGGGTACAGGGCTTGGATGACTTGAGCTTGCCTCTGAGATGTACAGCATGACTGGCACCCCTGCACTTGTGCTTGAGAGATCTCCAAAGCATGTGAGGTGATGGAAGGAACATTGCATGCAAACTGGTCTGTAATGCAATGTTTACCATGCACTGTGTTGCCAGTTCCAAGGGCTCAAAAATCAGGTCAGACTTCGCTCTCGTCTCTGGCTTATAAATCAAGATTGAAAGTAATACATTATGGATATTCAGTTCTAGTCCTGAAATATTGAGCACTTACATTTTCATGCTTTTCGTTACAGTCTCGGACAGAAGTTGATTTTTAAAAGGAAAAAAAAAAAAAAACCAACTTAAAATAAGAACAAGCAAACAAAAGGAAAGCTGAGGACCTGATGAAATCATGCAGTTTCAAGAACTGGGGCTTTCAGATAGTTTTGAATCTTGCGATAAAATCATGAGCGATGGCAACACTGAAACTGGTTGCAAAGACACAAGATAGATAATGTGATGCTGACCACAACTTTGCAGTCAGTGCAGAACAGGAAAAATCATACTAAGCACCATGTCAGCTAATTTGATTTCATCGCTCTGTTCAAGTGTCCCAATTGGTATGTGCATGTATATTTCCAACTAAAGGACTTCTAATTTCAGTGGAAGAATTTGAGATTATTAATGTCTGAAATTACGTAAAAGATAGGAAACAGTCAAGTCATTCAAAGTTCAATTTTCTCTTAATTTCCCACTCCCCTCTGTAACCCTCACTGACCATTTGCCTATCCATTGGATAGACTAACCCATCATGCCTTCCTTTCCTAGCCCACCCCTAGTTATCTCAGTTTGCTGAAGGCTGAGAAAGCTGTGGGAGCTGTGAGGCTGACAGGAATGAGAAAAATTGAGAGAGCAATTGTGGATGGACAAGGTTTTAGGTAAGGGAGGTTATTCTGGATGCCCAAGTTGTAAGAGATGCCAATATTTCTGTGAAGGCATTGGCAATATATTGATTAATCTTTTGCTTGGTTCACTAAAACCTTTGAAAAAAAAAAAAAAATGACTCTCCCAGTGATGATGTCACTGGAAGAGTGAAAGCAGAGCACCTCGGGCATTAATCAGCATCTCTGGCAGACACACTTGGTGTCCTGGTACCTCATGTTCCCTGCCCAGCTGTGCTTTCCTCTATGTGAGGCTCCCTGAAGCATTTGTGCCTTTAGACGCTGATCTCAAAGGCCGTGCTCCTGCCATTGCATCAGACTCTGCTATGGGCCTCCTGGGTGTGATTCATCTTGTGGTGACCCCTGCCTTGGTCAGATGCCATTGCCAAAGGTGAGCCCGTTAGAGACAACTGAAGCCACCTGAGCTTGTCCTATCGGAAGATCACTTTTGATATGACTGCTAGGAAAATTTTTTTGTGTCTTCAATTTTTAATGCGGCCTATTCTGATGATGTTGCGAAGCAATATGTTTTGGGTGGACTCAGTTTCTTTACTTGTTGAAACTCAGAACAATCTGAGACAATAATGATTTTATTCCAGATAAGGACTGATTTTAGTTTATTTTTCTCTGAAAAAGTGAGGCATGACATTCAAGCACCTCATAAACTGTTCTTTATTTCAGTTATGCTGTACTATAGCTGTGGTATAAGTTGAGAGGTGAGATTTGAGCATTAAGTTGTGCAACAAGCAGTTTTAATTTTCTTGAACAGGTAGATCTCGGCATGCTTGCTTTTTCTGGCACCTCTGTAATGTCATATTTGCTATACTAGATCTACATTAGAGCTTAAACATGTGGACTGTCAACTTGGGACACTGTAGATACACTTTCCTAAGGAGCTGCAGATAAAACCAAAGGAAGCAGCAGACTGAGTTTTGTAGTGTCTCAACGGTCAGATCAGTGTGTACACACCTGGGCACCCAGAGATGGAGGCAGACAAAATTGGTGGCTGCTTGAAATAATTTGGCTGGGACAGCAGGTGAGTAGGTAGTACTGGATGCACAGATCCTCCTTTGCAGGATCAAATGTCCTCCCGTTAGTGATGAAAGGGCAACCTTGATGTGCAGTGCAGGGGCCTGGCTCTGGGCATGAGTTGAGTGCTGAGGCGATTCTGCCCCATGACAGTGGCTGGATTGTGAAGCGCACTAATTCCCATGCCCTTTTGTTTCCACAGCCTCGGAGCGATCTGTGTGTCCGTCCCTAGATGAAGCATCCCCCTTCTCAGTGCCCTTCAAACCATACATGTGGAACAGCCTGGGTGGCTCTGAGCTGAGACATCTTGTGCAAAGCTACAGGCCCTGCCCGACGCTGGAGCGAACCTCAGCCCTGGGGCTTTTCTGCGAGCGAGGCTCTGAGCCTGTCCTCTACGGTGCAGAGTGTAGCTCTTCCCTTGGACTTTATGGTGACTTTGGCTCCCCAGGCCCAGGCCTGTTTGAGCGGCCACCGGCAGCAGCACCTGGACTCTATGCTGAGACATAGCCTGGGCTGCAGCAAGAGAAGGGACCAGGTGGCATCAAAGTGGAGTCTGACCTCTTGTGCCGCCCACTGCTGATCAGCACTGGCTCTTACAAGTGTGTCAAGTGCAGCAAGGTAGGGATCTCTTTCTCCTGCACTGGCTATAACTCTTTCCTAGACTCTTCTCCCTGGCAAGCCTCACCCTGTGTGCTCTTTCCCTTCAGGTTTTCTCCACACCACATGGCCTTGAGGTACATGTGCGCCGCTCACACAGTGGCACAAGGCCCTTTGCCTGTGACATGTGTGGCAAGACCTTCGGCCATGCAGTCAGCCTGGAGCAGCACAAGGCCGTGCACTCACAGGTGAGAGTGGGGCGGACTGCCAGGATGAAGGTCCGAGGGCCAGGGCTGCCCACTGCTTGATTCAGCTGGCTCTGGGGAGGCCATTGAGGCAATCACAGGGCAGTAGGTGGGCATCTGAATTGAGGAGAGGAAGAGAACACTGCAGGGCTTCAGTGGGCAATGGTAGGTGAAAAATATGGCAGCAGGCAGAGGAAAGGATGAGCAGCTAGTGAAAAAAGGAACAAATCAACTGATTAAAGAACACAGGCTTTGTTTCCATTCCCCAGACCTTGTGTATATCTGTATGAAGCAATGGGCACTTTTGGCACTCCAGAAGATAATAATAAATTTTCACTCTCAGAGCTGGAAATTGTAAAGCATGTGGAGGTTTTTTAACAGCTAAAATAACTCACTGTGCTTTCTTTTGACACAGCTCTCCTCATTCTTTTGCCTCCCCTCCCCTAAATAAGTGAGTCTGCCCTTGTTTGTAGTCATTGTGTCTGTTCAGGGAACATCTGAACGACCAGTCAGGTATACAGCACAGACTTCACCCATTTTGACACACTGTGAGTCACTCACCAAAACAATATGGTAGTTAATTTTGGTAGGAGGACTTGTAACATTTTCCACCTGCTGATATTGTGCCATATTTCCTCTTCACCCACCCACTTGACTTGGCAAATCTTCCTTCTTCAGATTGGTTTTTGGAGGCTAGAGTTACAGCAATGTTTTTTTTTGCTATCTGTTTTATTTACAGTTTTATGAGTGTGCAACGGCAGAGCACACAATGAGGGGAAATATCTTGTCACACATTAAATAATGCTGAAAAGAGCATCACTGCATGTTGTGTCCACGGAGGGGACAACATTTCAGGGAGAGTGCATTCAAACCCTAATAAACTAAGGTGATTGTATGAAAGCAGAGCAGGATGAGAAAGGTGTGATGGTAGTTAAGGGATTTGAAGGAGAGATGATTTATGTTGGAAGAAAGTGGCAGAGAGGAGTATGTGAGGGAGAGGAGAGAGACAGCAAGGTCTTAAAGCATTTATTTTGTTATGTTAAAATAGTAAGCAAAACAGTTTCCCCCCCCCAGATGCTCTAGGTACCTGTCACTTGAATTTTAATGGAGCTACAAATAAGCAGTTAGTTGTTACCCTGCCAGCAGAAGTCAGCCTGCCTCAGAAATTTCCCAGGAGAGCTGAACACATCTCAGCACCCACTGTCCTGTGTACCTTAGAGATGTGATCTCTGAACAGTGCTGCAGCTGTTTGGCTTATCAGTGGAGTGATCATGTCTTGGGCACCTGCTGAAATGTGCTAGGGTCTGCTCCCACCTGGCCATTCCTGCCAGCAGGAAGAGCTGCTCATTGTGAGGAGTGGTGCACAGCACTGGGAGAAGGTGCATTATCTTTTTTATCATGTGGTGCTATCATACCAGTGTTAGTGTCTCCACAAGTCAGTCCAGCTTTCTGGAGAAGTGGAAGTGCTCGCTAAAGCAGAAGGGACAAAACTGATGTGCTGGCAAGCAGCTTGTTGCTGGTGGGATCACTGGTGTGATGTAACTTGTGTGTTTGGGCTCCTCTCTCTGCAGGAACGCAGTTTTGATTGTAAGATCTGTGGCAAGAGTTTTAAGAGATCTTCCACTCTGTCCACCCATCTTCTCATCCACTCGGACACCCGGCCCTATCCATGCCAGTACTGTGGGAAGCGGTTCCACCAGAAATCTGATATGAAGAAACACACCTTCATTCACACAGGTCAGCCCTGTGGCTGCTGGTGTTCAGCTCCAACTAAACTCCAACTGTGAGGGGGGTATCTGAAGAGGTCTCTCTGCAGCAGTCCATTCCTCCTCATCTGGGACAGTACCTGCACCTCCCCATCCTTCTCACTACTCTGCTGCTGTTCATATTGTCTGAGCTCTGCTCGTGCAAAGGAGGGTGATTTGAATGTGGTTTCATGAGAAGCAGCTGCAAAATAACCCAAATCCTCGCAATCCAATCGGTGTTCCTTTAATAGGACCCACCAATGTTTATTCAGAGGGCTTTATGTAAGATGATTTGTAGAGTATTACATTCATGTAGCCTTGATTTACAGCCAAGGTCCCTGGAAAATGACAGGTGAATTTGATTCTAGCATTTGTTTTTGCAGGATCTACCAATTTACAATAGGAACAACAGGAGTCTCCTCCTTTAGATCAAACACTAAACTGGAAGGCTGTAGGGTCCAACTCTTAGTCTAAATATTTGTTCAGAGATTGTCTGCACTTCCACCCTGACTTTCTGAGAAATGGCTGCAGTTTGATAGAGAATGGAAGGAGAGGTGCAGAGTTCTCAAGTTTCACTGTTAGTAATAAACATGGAAACTAATAAGTGCAAGTGAATCACGGAAGGAAATAGTTTTAAAAATATCATTCAGTGCAAAGCCAGGTTTATCAGAATTCTTTAAAAGAATATCTTGCCTTTCAGACCTGCATCATTTGCTTAAAGTACAGGGAAATGAATGATGTGTGAGATACAGAAGCATTTGTAGGCACAAAAAAAATAGTTGTACTGGCCAAACCCATGGTTCAGATGACCAAAGTCCTGTTTCCTGATAGTGACCACTAGCAGATATCAAAGGGGAAGCCTAAAAATGACAAATATATAGAAAGATGGCATTACGGGTAGTGCTGCTTAGCTGCAACTTTTCTAGATGACGAGCAGTGAACAATAGTTACTTTAAAAGTTTTTCCACCAGATGTTTGCTGGATGAAAATAATTTATTTAAGTAGTAACACAAAAAGTATTTCCTTAGTAACTTTTACAAATGAGGCTTGTTTAAGTATAATTTCAGCCAAATTATGAATCAGTCAAAACCATTATTTTGTTGTCAGGTCAGAAACTGTGCCTGGACTTTTAAATTGATAACATAAAAACAGGTCCTTAACTGAATCAGGGACCCTTTTCATATGCAGCATACGCTTGTGAACTGAGCCTCCAGCATATTTTGGATTGTTTCTAAGAATCTGATCTTCAAACGAGCAAAAAGTTTGTTGCTCTTGATGAAGTCAGCAGGGTTCTGCAGGTGCAAAACCACTCTGAAAATCAGGCTTGTTTTTGTGGTTGAGTTCCCTTTTATCCGTTATTTGATAATAAACACTATGAAAATGCACTGAGATCCTATTCCCATGGAGGCTAGTAGAGTTTTGCCACTGATGTCTCTGTAGGAGAAGTTCTGGAGGCTGGATTTAGTCCCATTTATGTTATTTGACTGCAGAACTTCTGGGCTGACTTGGCGTGACCACTATCATTTCAGCACAGGGAACAGACAGAAGAGCAGATCTCTGAAGGAATGAACCACCTGCCTTTCAGGCTTGACTTAAGGGCCCTCATAGCTCGCCTGGGGACGGACTTGAGCTCACTGGCTGGCTTAACAACCTCCCATCTATCTATTCCACCTGTCACATGCTTATGCTGTAATAATTGATGTCAGACATTCAGTGTGACCTGGGGGTCTTTCCAGGACTTCCTCATGTTTCTAGGACACAAAGCCAGTTTAAATCACACAGAGCCCGTGCAGCCCAGTGTATTCACAAAGTTGTGCTTCAGGCTGGACTATACTGGGACAATGGAAGTTCATCCAAGTCCAGGCATGCTGATCTGCAGTGGGTCCCAATTGCATGGTTTTTATAAGAATGACGTCTTTGGTAATCACAGGAATCCCTTTGCTTAGCTCTAAAGCCAGTGTGCATTTCCTGTGTGCTCTGGTCCTGCGTAAGCAGCATGGTTTCCTCTTTCACACCCTCTCTCTCCCACCTTCTGCTTGCAGGTGAGAAGCCTCACAAGTGCCAGGTGTGTGGAAAAGCCTTTAGTCAAAGCTCAAACCTCATCACCCACAGTCGGAAGCACACAGGCTTCAAGCCCTTTGGCTGTGACCTGTGTGGCAAAGGCTTCCAACGAAAGGTGGATTTACGGAGACACCGGGAAACACAGCACGGCCTGAAATGAATCTCAGCTGCAATACAGAAAGCACCTACAACACTATGAGAACAGACTCCCTTGGCTTCCCCACTGGACCCAAGCCCTGTCCTGAGTACAGACCCTGTCATTACCTTTCTGACCAGGAGTTTGGGGAGGAAAGAAAAGGACAGGGCCATGCATTAACAGCTCAACCTGAATGTCTGTGAAAGTGGAAATTAAAGGCTGGGGTTTCTCTCTTTCTCTTCCCCCTCTTTCTGAAATAACACTGGAAAATAAACCTTTTAGATATGAAGCCTGATACTCCAAAGATGGATAAGCTACCAAATATCTAAGCTGGAAAATACTTCCCCGATGGCCAGGATGAACCCCCTGATGTTTTCAGTAGCTTGAATCATCTCACAACGAAACGTGGGTCTAACAGTGTTTACATGGTAATGGCAGAAAGCCATCAGCATGTGGTGTAGGGAGTGCTTGCCTTGGTTGAGTTTCAGTGCTGAATGGCTTCACTTTTGGTTTCCTGTCAGGAAAATCTCGAGGATCAGAACTGAACTGTGCAGTTTGACATCTTGCTGTTCTTTTAAGCAAAGGTACTAGCTTGGGCCTGATCCTGTTCTTACCTGTTCTGTTGTATATCAGGAGCTGCATTAACAGTTACAGAGAGGCTTTTTTAATTCTCCCAGAGCCATCTGTCTGTGCAGGGCCTGGCTGTGTGTTTGTGTGTTTGAGGCATGAGGGAGTTACTTCTTGCTACATCCATTGAGGATGAAGGAAGCTTGTGAAAGACAAGTGGAAAAGCTTAAGCACAGAGTTATGTCTTATAACTAGAAACCCATCCTGACTGAGGAGGGCAGAAGCACCAGGGAGGCACAGACTTTCTGTCTAGAACCATTACTGGCTTCCATACTTTGGGCTTGTTCTGTTAACTGGAAAATAGCTACTCATTAGCGTCGTTTGTATATTTGTTCTTGTTTTTTAATTTTTAAAAGGAAGCTCAGTTGAGGTGAGCAGGAATCGTCACGAAAGTATAATCGACTGAATTTGCCTTAAATGACCCTGCATGTACCTCAGTTAAAAAAAAAAAAAGCTGTTTTTACTTCATTGACAGGTTTGTACATGTTCTTATTTAGATTTTATGGAGTGTATTATGTTTATTGGTACATATTTATTGGAACAATGTTTTAAGTTAATAAAGTATTGAGAATGGTTCACAGTGATTTTTATTTAATATGTAACTTCATCACATTTGTGAATGTCAGCCATTACAACAATACACCACAGTGATGGGCAAGCATATGGCATTTGAGGTGAGAATGCAGGCACAGCAAATTTGCACAAGGGATCTGGTAATTAAAGAACACCACTGCTGTATTCATTTGTCCAACTCCCACTGATTTCAGTTGAACAATTCACACATTTTAAGATTGGGGTGTTCTGTGTTTAGGACTATCACCATAAAAGGGTTTAGAGGGCAAACAGCAGTTTTAGGTGTCTGTTTTGGAAATGTAGGCTGCCAGAAGCCTCTGCTTAGCCCAGAAGGAACCTGAATGTCTTCCCACAAGATTAAATGTCTGTGCCTGTGAGTTTGCGGGGACACCTGAGCAGCAGGTGCATCATTTATACTTAAGCCTGTTGGGACTCAAAATTGCCTTTTGACTGCCTGCCTTGTCTGCAGGGCTTGCTCCATCTGGCAGTCGCAGCCCATACAAAAGAGAAGCAGGAGGATGATGGAGGGGTACCTTGTCCTTTTCCCAGCAGAGCACAGCATGGCAGCCTGGGCTTTTACACGTGTACATAACCTCCTGTGCCCACATGGGTGCTTACTCATTTCCATCTCTGTACTTTTATTCCGGATAAAACTAGTGAGCAGAGGCCTGCTTTGCTCCCTGGGCTGGCTCAGCCCTCAGGGTACCTTGCCCACCCAGGGGACATGACACTCCACCAGCCATGGTGGCCCCACAAATGCCTCTGTGCCTCTGCTTTCTGCCACCTCTAGAACTTGAGCTGCAGCCACTTCCTCACAAGGTTGCTCTTGCAGGCTATGGGTGAACTGTGTCTCAGTAGGGCTAACCCAGCATGTGCTACGTGGGCAGAGGTCAGCTCTTCTACCCACACCAAGGCTTCACAAACAGGGCTTTTATTAAACAGAAGGGTGGCCCATGATCACAGTGGGCAGGGCGAGAGGCTGAAGCATTGGCACCACAGGAGGTGCCAGGTGCTCTGAGGAGGCCCATTATGCCGGGTTAATGAAAGCAGGTCAGAGTAGGAGGCTCAGTGGTAATGAGGAAGGCCTGGTGATGCCCCAGGCCCTGCCCAGACCAGGGCAGACTCCAAGGAACAGCAACGCAGGTGGCACAGGTAGGCTTGGGCTTGGCCCTGGGGCAATGCTCAATATTTATTTTATGGGGAAGCTGTTGTTGTGGATGTAGAGAGTGCTGGCCAAGAGTAGTAGGCACTAGGCCGCTGGGGTGCAGCAGCTGGCCCAGCCACTCTGCCCTCAGCAGGCCCTCTTCCTGCAAGGCACAGCCTCCCTCCTGGTGGGCAGGCCTTGCTCCAGCAGGCCCCAAGTGGGCCGAGGTGCTGGCATTTACCTTTAAAATCACAGTAGTAGTGTGTACCTGCTCCCCTTCTCATCTTTAAACAGGACAACCAGTGTGGTTTGAACTGAGTGCTGGGGTTGGGTGGCTGGAGGGAAGGAGTGGAAGCTGCTGGCAGGACAGGAAGGCTCTTCAGCGTGGACGCATCCTGGGTGGCAACACTGTTCTTCAAGGGAAGAAACTCAGTAGGTGTCTTTATTGCTTTAAGCACGTCTTCCCCCAGAGTGTCTTGCAGCTTACTGGTATATCTCATGGCACTGATATTGAGCCATTGCTCAGGCCCAAAGTCCTTTGGAACAGCTGTTCATGGTTGCATGGGAGGGTGTTCCCCACCTTGCCATCCCTGCTTGCATTGAGTGTCAACTCAGCTGCTTTGGGTGAAATGCAGTTACCTCAAGGAAAAATCATGGCTTTAAGGTGAGGAATTTGAAATTAAGAGGAAAAGAACATCTATCTGGGGGGAATCAGAACAGGCTACTGAGAGGACATGGTGCAAGTCTGAAGATTGGAAATATCTCTCTCAATGTTATTACTGCGTTCCATTAAAAATGCATTATGCATATTACATGACTCATTATTCATGAAGCAGGTTCCATACCTTTTGTCTGCTAGAGTAACAGTAGAAAGGGTAAGGAGAGATGCTGGAGCACACCTTTGTTTCGTTCTGTAAATTTTTAATGACACCTCTAGCTAACCAGTTGGTGAAGCTCAGTTCCTGCATAAAAGTGGAAAGGCAGAGCTATCTACAGGGCGACTAAACCTTTCAGAAGCTAATTTGAGCTTGTGTTCATCCACACCAACAATGATTAAATTACCTATCGAGTGTGCAGAGCTATCAGGATTCAGGGCATTGAAAAACAAGGTGAATTTATCTGATTGATTTAAAAGACATGGGTGGAACAAGTGGGTTATAAAAAGTCTATTCCTTATAGTTATTTTAAAAATACTTCTCCTGGCAAGCAGAAGCAACTAACTTGTTACTTTGCCTTCTAAAGCTGCTTTGCCAACCCAGAAAGCAGATTTATTAGGTAGAATTGAAATGTTTTATCCAAATCAGTTAGCAGGTTGAATTAATTCATGAGGCAGAAACAAAGCAACTTATTAGGTTCCATCCTTATGCCGAGCAGAGATGTTTAAAATTAAAATATGCAAACATCATCTGTGTTTTCTATACAGGCAGTTTCCAAAAGCTGATAGTAACACTCAGATTGGATATTGCAACACCAGGGAGAGAGCAGCCTACTGGGTCTTTCTCCTTCCTCAAGCAAAACTTTTGTTGAAGTTGTTGGGGGTAGGGAGGAAGAGGTTTCTAGAATAAGCTCTGGGTGAAAGATTGCAAGAGTCATGCAACTGTATTTGCAAGCTGTGCTGCTGTTTCACACTGACAAAGGAGTGCTCCTCAAGTCTCCACATTTTCTTTCCTTAAGAGCGAAAGACCAAACAGGTCAAGCTGTGTCAAATTCATCTCCAGTGCACCCTCTGGTCACATCAGGAATGGATTTTACCTTTATTTATGATTTGGGTCTCAGTCTAAACTTAACAGTGAAATATAGCTCAGCATACAGCCCTTTGAGGGAATTCTGATTTAGAAAAGCACTGAAATATGCATGTGAGCCAATGAAGTGCTTCTCTATCAGGCACCTTATGAGATGCCTGCTCAGAGTTAAAATTCCACAGATTTTCCCTGCTGAATCCTAGACCTCACTCAATTTCCAAGCCACAGCCTGTCTGTCTGTGCTTTCACCTGCAGTGAAGGTGGGTTCTGAAAATGACAAGGGTAGTTTTGGGGTTTTGTTTTGTTTTCTTTGGTTTCTGTGTGGTTTTGTTTCTTTGTTTTAATTGTCAGTAGAATAGTGGTAGTTTCCAGTACTTTTTTCCTCTGTGTAATAAAGTAATCTAAATAGATTTAAGTCATTAAACAACTGTAACACATAACAACTGTAACACGTTACAAGGCATGCAAGGTGTTGGAACCAGATTTGAAAAGATATTTGCACATTTAAAGCTGCAGACACATCTGAATATGGACTGCATATGGGTATCTAGTTGTGTATTTGACTTACCAATGGGGGAATTAAAAAAGAGCAAACCAACCAAACCCAACACATAAGTCTCAGAAAATTTTGTGACCCTTTATCACACCAGTTTGTAATATAGCAAATATATGGACTGTAAGTAGAGGGAGCAATAAATCTGGAAGAAAATGTTTCATACATTATAAAAATGCTGGACATGCCTTCTTAGAATAATGTTGCCTAACGGATTAACCTGGAGCATGTGGTAAATCTTTCAAATAAGATGAAAGAAACCACTTTGGTGTACTTATTCCAACATGTTTCTTCTCATCTGGATATTCAGTAGAGATGACATGACAAAAGAATACAAAATAAGACAAATCTAGGAGGAAAATAATGTGACAGCTAATGAAATTATTTCCTTCTTTTAAATCCATACAGCCAACTTTCTGACAAGTGTGTGATTTCCCAGCCAGTTGAATACTCCCTTGTGTGGGGCACATCCACCCACAGCTCACCCAGACCCAGCTTGCCACTGGCAGCAGTTGCTATGGCAATACCAGACTCCTCCTCTCCAGCAGCCCAGAAGGCACCTCAGCTGCTGACTTATCCTGCCAGCTCCCTCCTTGGTGTCCAGGACAGAGGTGGCTGGTCAGCCAAGGGTACTGGCAGGAGCACAGCACATGTTTAAAATGGCCAGTATACTCCACTGACTTAGATATTGTAATGTGGCCAACTGGTATTAAAGGAAAACTGTAATCCTCTGAAGTGATATAGGTGATATACTACTTTGGTTTTACACTTTTTTTTTTTCCTATGAATAATATATTCCCAAAACTCACTGATCGACTCAACGGGCAAGGTCAAAGGGGGAAAAAAGTTATCAGTGCAAGAGGCAGGAAGCTGAACTCCCAGAGTTCAAAAGAATGCACTCATCTGACAAGAAAAGAGGCAAAATAGTTGTTGTCAGTCTTTCGTATAGGAAAGTTTAAGTACTTCAGTGAAGATCCACAACAAATTATTGGTATTTCATTAAGTGATTAAGTGTCTCACTGTGGTCTGAAGGGATGCTCTGACCCTAAACTGTGACAAGTGGTAGCTTCTAGCAAATAGACCCTGACTTAAGCCAAGAGATCTTATGTTATCTGTTAAACCTGCAAAATTCCCAATGTGACAAATTGTCAGCTCTGCCTCTACTGTTGCCTCCTGCCTCTCTGAAACACAGCAGCATGGATAGGTGGGCAGCAGGGTGAGACCAGCTCCCAAAAAGGGAATTAGAGAAAAATAGCCTTGATCCTCTTCACGCAGCTATTCCAACTCTTTGAGCCACTGCAGGAACAATTGTTGTGGATGTAGACAACCCTTATATTGCAAACCTGTCAGTGGGGTAGCTTGGACCCACCGGACCAGGATGAGCTTGCTCACACTGAGTAATAGTGGGT
Source organism: Chloroceryle aenea (assembly GCA_013399075.1). Lineage (NCBI taxonomy): Eukaryota > Metazoa > Chordata > Aves > Coraciiformes > Cerylidae > Chloroceryle > Chloroceryle aenea. The sequence goes on along the minus strand of VWZY01013001.1, from coordinate 160,645 downwards.
ATGAGTCAAGGCTCCAGCACTTTGAGCTCTGAGAGCAAAGAGCTGGGTCTTCCTGTGTGTGTGTGCTGGGTTTTGTGCCGCAGGGACCTGACCTTTGCTGAGCTCTGCCACGTACTCTGTGTATCTGCTGTCAGTTGGTTTTGGAATTATTTGTGTTTTCAGCAGCTTAAATTAACATTAATGGCAATCGAGAAGAGTCTCTTTCCTGTGTGATATTTCCACTANGAGCCTCTCTGCCGTTGTTTCCTACAGGAGTTTGGCAATCTCTGATCTGATTTCTGTGGCCAGTTGAAGTGATGAGGCCGTTTGCCATCTCTCCCTTCATCCCAGGCAAGGGGGCTGGTGTTCCAGCAGGTGCTTCCGTCCCAGTTTCCCCAGCCCAAGTTGCACCACAGCCCCTTGCAGGGATGGAAAAGAACAGTTAGATTTATGGAAGAGAGGGGTATTATGCAAATGGTGTGAGCTCCGTCCTCTCTTATTCTTTCCTAAGTTCTAGGTACCTCTGCCTGAAATGTTTCACATTGCTCACAGTGGGATGCCAGGCAGATGTGGGACCATGAAGGAACATGTGCCTGCTTAAGTGTGAAGCACCTTAAACTGCTAGGCACCAAATAATTTCAGAGGGGGAGATGTTCTACTGTTACTTCTCTCTTTTGAGACTACTGTGGTTTAGTTTTAACTGTAGCTCTTTCCACTTGCCATTTGGATGTCCGTTTTGTTCCTCTGCATGTTGGGTTGCTGAAATCTCATGTTTGAGCAATTTTTTTTTGCAGGCCTCCTCATGATGGAGAAGGCTGCCACAGTCTTTGTACTGATGCTCTGGCAAGGTTAAGGACCTCATTCTCTTCACTGGTGTTTTAGATATCTCTAGTGTCTGGAGAGCTGAGGAGTTTTCTGCAGAATGCAAGCATAAGGAGATATGGTTCTCAACCCAGAAAGTCTCTTGGACCCTAAGGATCGCAGGCAGTAAAGAGTAACACAAAAGGACAACTGCACTGGCTGGGTTGGGTTCTGCTGCCCTTCATTTAAATCAGGGGAAATGCTGCAATTAAGTAGCGTGACTAGGTGTGTAGCATGTGTTACAGGGAGGGTGTCTGTTGTCGCTGGTGAGAGTCTCCTACGTAAATATTATTGCCCTCTGTCTGATCCCTCTTCTGGTTAGCTGCGTGGTGACAATTCAGCTGATAATCAGCGAGGTTGCCTGAGGGCACAAATATTGGCAGGTGTATCTCGATGGTGGCACCACTGCCTCTTGACCAGAGTGGCCTGACAATGCTGGAAGTCTGGTGGGCTTTGTTTTGCAGGGGGAGATAAAAAAACCTCCAACAACAAAAAAACCCCACTTGTTTCCTTGTGCTTCTTTTTCCTGAGTGCTACAGAAGCCAACAAATACTGGGCCTCGTTTTCTACCCCTAAAAGCAGCTTCTTATCTTTCCCCTAGCTGGGCTGTGGGTGTTGCTGTGCCTGTTCTCAGCTGTGAAATTTCACTGACCCTCCCTGCTGTGAGAGAAGAGGATCATCTCTATGCAAGAGCTGGTGGCAAATGCCTTTGCTAAGATCTGGCTCCTGCATGTGGGCGCCCAGCCAGGCCTGTGCATGGCAGGGACCAACCTGTGGCCACACAGCCCAACTCGTGGCCTGCCACACATCTGGCCTGCCACACATCTGGCCTGCGTTTTAGGTGCTCTGTCTGTTGTTTCAGTCCCTTTCCTCCAAAGGAGTGCTATTATGTTTATTGTGAATAAAGGGTGGTGACTGAAATCAGGTATATGAGCTAAAGGAACTAAATTATCCCTTTAGCCTGACCCACAGTAGCCAGGGGACAAGGCATAATCTCTGTGTTGACACTCCCAGCATGCTTCTGGGAGGTTTCATGTTCTTCACAGCATAATAAAGTATTTTGTCTACTTAAACCAAGTGTGAAATAGGTCTAATTCCTCATCTGGCAGTAAAGAGGCTTTTCAAAGACCCTTTTTATTGTTAGGTCTGTACAAAGTCATCTTCGTGTGACTGAGAATCTGACTTAGTAACTTTATATGATGCCCTGAGGACTGAAATCCACTTCTGTAGGACAAAACAAACTAAAATGCCCTTTAAGGTAGTGCCTGCTCAGGCCAGAGGAGCAGGGGAAGATGGCATCAGTATGAGAAAGCCATAGACTGGGGGAGATTGTGTTTAACTCTACCCACCCACAGCACACAGAGACCTGCTTGGGACTCTGTGTGTGTCTGCAGTCCTATAAACTTGAAAGAGAAATTTCAAATAGGGCAATTGCACATCTTGCTAACGGTGGTGCTCGGCTGTATGTTGTAACAGTGGTTGACAAAGAAGTGAAGGAAACTTCACCACAATACTTAAGAGAAAATGTGTGCAGCAAGTGCCTCTAGCACATCTGGGCTCTGGGCAGCTGTATCCAGAAAGGTCAGGCTAAGGATTTGTGAGGTGGTGCTGGACACCTTGAAGGGAGAATATGACCTGAATATGACTGTGGAGATGGAGTACTTGGTTACATGCTGCGATCCTGAGGAAGGAAAACCTAGGCTGAAGTCACTTGGAAACACAGAGCTAAGAGCATGCTGCACCATCAGTAATTATCTGGGGATGGGGGTGTGCGTAGCATTGCTGTTGGGGATGATGGTTCAGAAACCTCCAGTCAACATGCCTCATGAATGTTGACTGTAACAGATCTAAAGAGTTTCCTTGGCAGGGGGAAAACTCAAAATGGCCTTTCTGGATTTATAGCTGCATTAGGAGGCTCTGCGTGCTGCTGTGACACTGAGCTTGACAACCTTAAATAAGTATAGAGAACTGTCATTCTAGGGGCTCCTCTAAAATAACCTCAGTTCCTAACCCCATGGTATATTACTGTTTTGGCCTCTGATAGTGAACTTGTGGCACAAAGGAGTATTTTAAAGGAAATGTGTGGCCAAAGTTTCAATCTCTTTTAACTGATCATCATGTTGAAACTAAATCTCATTTTGGGGTGCATGATGTTCCTGCAGCTCCCAAGTGTTACCAGATTGATTTCAGTGCAGGCTTAGTGTTTGTGTCAAGTTTTCAGGGTTAGTTTCCTGCAGGGATTCACAGTGAGCTTGTAGGTAAGCTGTCTGGAGGGACAGGTTGGCTGTTGGCTGCTGTGGTGGTCCTTCATGACCAGGAAAGCTCCAACACCCCTGAATTTCCAGTGGTGTTGGGAGGCAGTCCATTAGAGGTAAGCGTACGCGTGGATCAGTGTGTGGCTTGCTCATTTTTGTTGCTCTGGGCAATATCTGTTGACTGTTCAGAGAGCATGAGAGCCACAGGTGTCAGGTGTTGCTGTATATCTGATGAAGAGATTCACTTGTGGAAAAAGACTCAGCAAAATGTTACCCTTGTACTTCTCAACTGCTACCTGGGATGTATTACAGACTCAAAGAGGATTATTTTAAGAGAGGTGGTCAAAGAACATTGCTATGAGTTTATAATCCATAAGTCCCAAATAATAATTCTGTTCTGTACAAACTTCTACCTATTGAGTTTTGCCCTGAGTTATCCAGAAACCAAGTATTTCATTAGGATTCTACCTGTGAATATACTGAACACAATTCTACATTTTTCCTTCAATGTTTATTTGGTAAGTATGGAAAAGAACATCTTGAAGAACACCCTGTACCTTCTGAAAGGTCCCCAACATGCATTCCAATCAACTCCCCAAATGAAACTATTGGGCAGAAGGAACACCCACAGGTTACTGAATGGTGCTTTTGCTCTAGTTCCTGTGTTGCCTTCCCTCCCTCACCCAGTTTCCATAATGCAAGCTCCACAACTGCCAAAGCCACACCTGACTGATGAGAGAGCAGTCAGAGAGCAGCCACACACTGGTAATTGACACTTGGGTCAGGGATGGACCTAGGAATTGAAAACTGAAGCAACTTAAACCACTCAAACTACCTCTCTGTTGCTGTCAATCTTCTGACAAAAGCTGTTTCGTTGCTTAGATATGTGTTTTTTACTAGAACCCTAATTAGCTAAGGGGAGAGGAAGGAGCAGTTACCCTCCCTTCCCTTGGAACAGTGTCAGCATTTCCAAAAGCTGCTGTCAGCTGGGAGCCAGGAAAACAGTGCCCAGGTTCTTTCAAAAAGCAGGCCCAGCATTAGATGCCAAGTACTTTGGAGGACATGTCCTGAAGCAACAAGCTCAGTAATTTCTCATTCACCTGGCAGACCTTTTTAGGTCTCTTCAAGGTAGGAATGTATGGAGTTGTTAACGTACTCACCACTGGTCCTCAGCCCTTCAGCTATGGTGTGGGTGAGTTGCAGATGCAGGAATGCACGTGCGGGCCCACAGTTTTACTGTGCACCACAGCACTTACAGCTGGCTGTCTTCCTGTGGTTAAAACCTTCATGCACACTCCTGGGATCTGAGCACAACACAAACAACCTTGCAAAGTAAATGCATCCACCTAGAACTTTTATTTTCCCAAATCACTCCTTTAGCTAATGTGTCAAAGATACACACGCACCACATCTGGTGCAAACCAAATATTTTCAGTCTGTTGGATCAGAGTCAATATTTGCTCGAGGTATTACAAAGACCGACACAAAGTTCTGACTAAAGGGAAAAGTGCCCTTGCTGGGGATTCATCTTGGACTTACACGAGAGCGAAGGGACACCCCAGAGCTTTGCAACAGGGCATCTCTGCCACTGCTGGTCCTGCAGTGCTGGTGCTGGTGATAGTTTCAGATGGCCCCCTCGATGACTGGCCCCTGTGCACTTGTTCAGGCAGGGTCTGACTCATCACTGGTGCTGCTGGGGGACTGGACTGCTTGTGCACATTCCCTGATCTGCTGGGCATTCCCCTGGGGCAGGCATGGTGGAGATATTTGTAGTAGAGGGCTTCTTGCTGGAGAGGAGGCACTGAATAAATCAGTGCGTTCTGCCATGCTGGTTGTGAGCCCGAGAACCTGCATGTTCTTGCACCAAACTATTTTTTGTCACTCGTGGGTCCTGGTGCCACTGCAGTCTCTGCATAGGCTTCCTGCTGACAGACATGCTGTACTTGCAGTTGAGTTTGTGGATGCTGGCCTAATTCAGAGCTGAATCAATCCTAAAAATGGTATTAAAATCTGACTTGCCTTTCGGTCAATTAAGACTCACTTGGGTAAACAAAGGTCAAATCCTTAGTTTCTTTTTTGATATTTACATAGTTCTTTATATAGTCAAACTCCCATTGTGCCAAGAACATTTAGGCACTGACTCACATCTGCCAGAGCTCTCTTACTCTAACTGAAATCAGAGAGCAAGAACCTGACTGTAGGATGACCTACATCTAATCTGTCATTTAGAGTAAATCTGAGTGGTTGTGCTCCAAACTGAACCAAACCTGTTGTAGCTTCGTAACCCAGTCAGTAGTAAGTGGACTGCACCTGACACAGCAAGAGTCTTGCTGGTGCTGGCAGAGTGTTTCTGCAGGTGAAGCTCAGCAATGATTGGCCTGCTGGGGGAAAGTGGTTGTTTCCTGGTCACTGTTGACCATTGGAAATGCCAGGTCAGTACGTTTACTCTTATCTCCAGTCTTCTATTGCAATTCTGGATGGCTCAGCATATTTGGGGTTTGTGCTTATGGCTGCATATGTTTTCCACTCTGCTCTTCCTCAAACCCGGGAACTCACATAGCACCAAAGGCTACTCTTAGAACTTCCTGGAGAAAGAACTCATGCTCAGTAGCAGCACACTGGATGGTGATCAGCCAGAAATGCAGTGCATTAAACTGGAAATGGCATATCCAGTGCTATCACAAAACAGTTAATCACCAGAAAGCAGGGCAACTGATGAACTCAGTCCAGGTCAGAAACCAACCTCAGTGGAGAGAGGAGGCTGCTGCGTGACAGGAGCCTTCCTGCAGTAGGATTACCCCCTGCCTAAATGCTCTTTGGTTTGGAGTGCAGGCTGGACCAACTGTTAATTGGTTTGGTAAGTCCTCTCCTTTTTTTTGTGGCAGGTATTTATTTGAAATGCCTTTTTGGATGTCTCTTTGCATTTAAAAAGCAGAATTGTTCAGTGTGGTTTGTTTTTTTCTTGCAGGTGACTTAGCAGTCATTATATGCTAAGTTATTCCTGGTGGTCTCTGTATAGGAAACACCATGTGTTTAACAGTTGCCTGATAGTTGGTGGTATGATCCCTGTCTCATTTGCCTGTAACTGTCAGACTAACAAAGTAGGTTGAACTCTCTTATGTCAGTGCTTGAACTTCTGTGTTGCTGTTTGCTTGGGTTACAGGCAGTCACTGTGGTTCAGCAGTCTCTGAGAATGACGTCTTGGGGAAATGTCACTGGCTCTGTGCCCTTCTCTTTATGAAGCTGCAGTTCCCTCTCGTGGCATGTTGGGTGGGATGTCTTCCCTTCTCTCCACACTCCTGTTGGGAAGGTCCCTGTGGAACTGCTTCATCCTGGGGGGCAGGGAAAGCACCTGAAAGAGTTCATCCCTCTCAAGCTGCCGTTCTGAGCTGGGCACTTTGTTCCTTCACCTCAAGGTGTGTGCCAGGGAAACGGGACCTATACCTGGGGACACGAGGGAGTATGGACTTCCCTTAATGGCCCTGCCAATTACCTCTAGGTTGTGCTTGTACATGGATGCCTGTGAGTTGTGTCAGGATGAAACCTTTGCTGCAGTTCATTCCTAGAGCAAAGCAATCACTCTCAGCTCTATACCAGGGAATCACTCTGCATCTGGCTTCAGCTACTGACTTGACTCTGGCATGCATGCCAGAGAGCTTTTGACTCCTGCTGTGTTTGGGATGGGTAACTGTTTGGTACCTCTGCTCCTCTTTCATTGCTCCAGGATGATGGAGTCAAGGCTGTAGCAAAGATCTTGGGTTTAGTATCAGAGTTCTACCTCTGTCCCACCTGCAAGACCTAGTGTAAGATGTAATCCTGCAATTTATACAGGTTTGGTGGAGATGTTCAAGGTATCCACAGCTAAATTTCCTCAAGATGGTTGCTTGCATCCAGGAGGCAGAGGTGAAAACAGGCATGCTACCTCCAGGGTCCCCCTCCTGGGACCCCTCTGACACCAAGTGCCAGATTAAGAAGGATGGGACAAAGCACCTAATACAGGTAGGGGACTTCTGAAGCATAGGGAGCAAGGGCAGGTTAAAACGAGGAGTCTCTGATATCTGGGACGTGGACTCCAGACCTGGGAATGAGCAGGGACATGATGTATGTGCAACTGAGGGAGCTGGAGCTTGGAAGCTACAGTCATGCTATAAAAGCAGCCTCACCACCACACAACAGTTTTTCTACTAATGGGTTTTAGGGTTTACTCCAAATCAAAACTCAGCCAGCACTTAATAAATGACCATGCAAAGGCAGGTGTTGTGGAAATGCCTCCATCTTCAGTGCTGCTTGGGCACAGCCATCACTATATGAGCTCTGGCTGCAGGACCACAGGCTGCTCTTTATCCAGAGGATGCACTCCGGGTGACCTGCTTTGGGAGGACTTGTGACTGAGTACTAAAGAAGGTGGGTTTCTGTATGGTTCCTGTTTCAATGACTGCAAAGGTTGATGGGTTTGTAAATGGGAAAAGCAGGAAATTTTAGAGGGTACTACCTCCTTCACTCGTGCAGTGGAAAGCTGAACTAGCAGTCATGCTGCTAATGAGCAGCGCCAAGCCATGGAGGCTTCATAGCAGCTGGTGTGATGCAGAGCCTGACCTGACTCCATTCAGAGGGGCTGTGGGGTTTGTTGCAGCCAGACTGGACTTCTGCTCTGTCACAGAGAGACCGTGTCTCCACTGTGGGCAATGTGTGCTTTGTGCCCCCAGCTCTGAAAACTGAGGATATCCCCAAGAGCCAAATATGTGACACCCATTTGTGAGCATTAAACAAAGACAAGAAAACTTGCAGTGAAATGTGGCTGATGCCATTTCAGAAGACAATTCTTTACCCCTAAGCATATTATGATGGAGGATGCACATTTTCTTTTGGGAAAATGCCCAGTTGAAGGATGTTAGGAGTTAGGAGGTGAATTATTGCACCAGTCCTGTTAGAAGTGGAAAGTTCGGCTTAAGGAGAGGTGCAAACACAGTGTTTCTGTGATGGTAATAACAATGAAGATGTTGTGCTGTATCCACCCTGTACTGCAGAAATAACAGCCGTGCAGCAGCAATAAATTACCTAAACACATCCTTAGGGATCTGTAGAACTGCATGTTTCAGAGACAGTACTGCTTTCTAGAAGTAAGCTTCTCCAAAGTAATATCTAAATCTAAAGACAGCAGTGATTTCTGAGTGCAGTCATGGATTATGCTGCTGTGAACAGGCAGTGTGCCTCGCCTCGCTCTGTTTCGTTCTTAGAGGTATGCTTTGCATAAGGTAACACAGAAGTCACACCAGTTAAAAAAATAAAAGAAATCCTAAGGCACTAAATGACTACCCTTTATGTAGGACCTCATCATAACCTTACCTATTGATAGAAATCCTGTTAGTCCATTAGAAGTTTGAGGGCATTTTCTTACGCCTGCACTCACAGTTGCTCCTACATGTGGTTTCAGGAAGCCTAATGTAATGGTCAGATTAAGTGCTTTCTTGCCTATGGCTATTTTACTGGAAATCCTGGTAATGAAGACCTCAGAATAAGCATTTGTGTCAAAAAGAAGGAAAAAAAAAAAAAAGCAGCACGTTTTCAGTGCTTCAACCCTGGAAAGGGATGAAGAAAGGGTCAGTGTTTCTCTTCTATTATTGATCATTTATTGTAGCTCTCACTAGAGGATACAGGACTAAGCTATTCTGTCTCAAAATGTCAAACCTTAACCATCGTGCAAACTTTCTGAAGTTCAGTAAGCTATGTGAAAATGGGCTACTGTGATTGAATAACGTTAATGTGGAAATAGTGAACTCCCACACAACACTGTCTCACCATCTGCAACGTGGCTTGGCTCTGCAGCCGTTTCACAGGTCCATGACATTTATGCTGATTTTGCTGTGCTTCTCCTATTTATAACTACAATTGTACTTTAAAGAAATATCTGTACAGAGAAAAGTAGTACATAACATTCATATGTAGATGCTGAAAACATAGTTATGCTTTTAAGCTGAGCATTTAGTTGTCCAGGCTGACTTCATACCCTAATATCTATCATTGCTTTATGAGGCAGATTCTCAACCTACCAGAAGAGCTTGCTTTCTTTTTTACCAGGAGGGTTCTCTTGCATCTGGTTGTATTAAAACACATTTTGTGACTGATTCAGATAACTCTGCAACACTGACCTACCCTACGGCTCCACACGCTCTAATGCTCCCTGTCTGTTCTACTGCTACAGACTCCTAGCATCACCGTTTCCTCCCTGCACACCTTTCTTCTCCTCCTCACTTGCTGCCTCCCTCCTTATCTACCAAAACTCTGCCATCACCTTCTTCTCTTCCATAAACCTCTGCTGATGTTTCCTCTTACACTCGTGCTGCTAAAGTTTCCACATAGCACCTGGTGCTGGTACTCCTTATCCCTCTAACAAGGGGTCGTCAGGGGCTCTAAACTGGCAAGTTCAGCAAGAGCTGTGGGCAGCTGTCGCATACTGTAGGTGCCATGCCTGTTGTGCTGAAGAAGGAAACTGAATGAAAAATGCCTCCACAGTGCCTCCACAGTGATAGTCCGGATTTAAAACCGAAACCAAACCAAAAAGTGAGGAGAAGAAAGGGGAGGAGAAGCACAAACCCACCAAAACAACCCACTTGCTGAAAAGCTTTTTTTTCAAGAACTAATACTTTAAAACTTTGCTCATAGTCAGCCCCATTTACTACTGGATTCTGCTGTCAGGTTCATCAGCAAGCTGGTTTTCAATATACTTAATGTGTGCACTCTATTTGTTTTTTCCCCCTCTCCTCCCTAATAGAAGGGTTTACTTTTAGTAAGTATGCCTGGTAGAAGAAACTCAAGATTTGCAGTCTAACTAGTTTGTAAGAAGAGCTTCCACCCATGCCCAACCCCCACACATCAGTTTCTTCCTTCATGCTCTCAAAGTAACCCAGAACTACTATTGGACCACTTGGCTTAGGCTTCCTTGGACCATCTCTCATACCTTCATTCATCTTTTACTACTGGAAAGGTACTGAAGTTTGTTGCTGCTTTCAAATATACTCCAGTTTTGCAAGACTCCTGTTTAGCTCTGTCCCAACCATTGCTTCCTCCTTACGTCTGTAGCCTCATCTGGTCTCCTTCAATGGGCAGAATGATACAAATAGACAAGAAGATACATGAACTGGCCCAGATTCCTCAAAGACCTTGGTGTTCACAGCTGAGGCCAGAGCAGATGGCCTGCTTTCAGTCCGTTTTGATTGTAAAGTGGCTGGCCTCAACATACTTACCCATGTTCAAAACTGAGCCTAAAGGTTGCAGTGGGTCTATCTACAGGTAGGAGGTGAATCTGGTGGTGAAGACTTAGGAGAACCTGACCAAATCCAGATGTAGTGTTTCTGTGTAGTGTGGAGCCAAATTTATAGGATCAGCAACATCAAGGCAAAGCAACTGGTACAGCAAAACATGTTCAATGACCTTTTATTATTTTATTTTATAGTTAGGCAAAGGAGGAAGGGAGGTATTACAGAACATATCACAAAGAAGAAAGCAAAGATATTTTGAATTCCAAATGCATGTTCTACCAGAAGGGGATGTTCCTTTGCAAAAGGGTGGGATGGCTGCTATAATTTCTGGGGAAGCCACATCAGTTCCCAGGCCATGAGTGTGGGTACCAGGAGCTCAGTCTATTTCTGGCTCTGTCTGACAGAGTCCACGTGCCTGGATGAGTCACTCCACTCCCCTTTCACTTTCCTTTTCTGTGAAAAGGGGTTACCTGTCTTTGGAAAATGCTTTGAAATTGATGATGAAACTGCTAATTGATTAATTAATTAAAAGAGTCTGAAATGGTAAAGACCTCACCTCAATACCTGTAAATGTGCCATAAGAAGACCATTAGCTCTGTCAAAAACAATACCAACTAAAAATAACAAACCAGTTTGATCCATCTTCAGCAGTGAATTTGTGATCTTGGTCAAAGTTCTGAAACAAGACAATTTCTCACAACAATTAGTTAAAAGTAGGAATGTGTCTCTTCTGTCAGCAATAAAATCTCCCCTGAGGTTGCATTATGAAAGGTAATGGCTGTTGAGAGGTAACGGCCCACAGAGATGCAGCGGCTGTTATCTGGGATTCCTGCATAGCAAGAAATTCCAAACAAAGCTGTTATTGCTCTTTGTTGTATTAATTTTAAAAATACATACTGCACTTCTACTAAGGAAAAACTCATCTGAGTGTTCACAGCCTAACCTGCAGCAAACAATTTAGGAAGACAAGAAAGAATGTACATTCTTGCAAACAACAGACAATAAATGGTGTGAAGTGTTTAATCATAGTGAAATGAAACCCATCTTAAAATGTGAAGTGATTTGAAACCTTTAAACTTGATTTCTCCCCCCTCCCCTGACCCGTGTGTGCTTAGAAATGTTGAAGTGAAACACACTGTCAATTTGGACACTTTTTCAAGTTGAGAATTTAATCAAAACCAACCTTTTCCTGCAGAGGTTTCATTTTCAACCAAGTAGGCCTCTTCTAATTAAAGTAGTTGCATAAAAATTCTTAATCATCTCTGCACAGGAGCACTGCTGTAGCTGTTGGGTGATTCATATCTGGTTTAGAGACAGGTTTTGTAATAATCTATAGGTGCTGTATTTTTGCCTGTCCAGCAACAGCCATGTGTGCCCAGGGCAGTGTCCTCCCAGCTTTAGACAGGCCGCCTGTGGGAACAGGCACCAAACCAACCTCGTGCACGAGCCTCTTTCAAGGAACAAGGGGAGAGGTGGCCCATTTACCATCCTAGGACAAAAAAATGAGCCCTGCCCCAGGCTCTCCGTGTAGCTCAGCGTACGGATGGCAGGGTGGGAGGCACAAGGTGGCCCTTACCAGGCAACGCTGAACCTTCCTCTTCCCTGTGCAGGGTGCAGGGGTGTGAGGGGTGGGAAGCCGGGGGGTCTTCTGCGGTGGAAACTGTGAGGTGGGACCTCCCCAGGGAGCAGGCAGGGGGATGAGTGCCACCTGTTGGAATTAATGAAGGGGTAAAGTGGAAAGGAATGGCCAGGCACTGGGACGGGAAGAACAGGAAAGGTTTGTAAGAAGAAGAGGCAGGAACAGCAGAGAGCTATGAAACAGGGTTGGGTGTCTGTAACTCTAATGGCTGGGACACCCAGTTGTGAATTTTTAGTAAAAAGTTTTCAGTAGCAATAGGTATAGAAAAAACTCAATGGAGAAAATACTGAATTCAGTATTTTTAAAAGCTTGTGGCTCTTGGAAATTGTACTTTGCTAGCTCTCAGGCTGTAAGAGCAGATACTCTTGGGCTAACCTGCAGGGAATTTCCTTCCTCCTTTTGTAGAGGAAATAAGGACAGGAAGATCTGTATCTATGCTGTTGGGCTTCCCTCCTGGCAGCACACATGCTTCTTAGTACTGGTGACTTTACCAGCTTTGCTTCAGGCATCATCTCCCTTGTATTTAAGATTATCAGATAGAGACAAAGTATAAAAAAAGAAATCCATCTTTTGACTCAAACTTTAAAATATAAATGATGTAACCCAGAATTCAGCATTACACAAATCTTTACAGAAGATCAGCAGACAAGTACCAAAACTGGAGGTCAGTGTTTTACCTTTGAATCACCAGATTCAAAAAAGGATGTTCCTTTAATGAAACCTGCATTATCTGAGTTGCATATTGACAGAGAGCCTTCAAGGCAGCTAAATACATGTTTGCTGCTGTGCTTTTAAATGTTAACTTTTTGTCTTTAATGCTATGACAAATTTTGAGCTGTGGAGATGAGATGACAGCATGCTGCAAAGTGTAAAGGGTGCCTGACGGTTTGATGAAGAAACCAGCTAGCTCATCTTACTTTTTCAGCATGAAAATGGCCCCTTCTGCTGCTTCTAGGTGTCATTTGTCCTTTGCAGGACAGTATCGTGAGCCCTTTTAGATAACTCCCAGCATTGCTGCCAAGCTGAATTACAAATATTTGGCACCTTAGCACTAGAGCATTGTGGACCAGTTTGTCCCACATAAGCTCCTGCAGCAGGAGGAGGGATGGTGTGCAGAAAGAGCTGTGGGTACTGCTACAGCCTGTCCATGAAGACCTGAACAAATCACTTCACACCGTGGTGCTCAACTAGCCTTCTGTAATGCAGGAGCCTGCGACAGCAACTGGTACCTGTGGGGCTGCTTGCTCACCACAGCTTTGCTCGTCCTGTCCAGCTCTCTGATGTGCTCTCAGCTAGCGACACAGGGGGGCTCTGATGCAGAGAGGCTCTGTGGTGCATGCAAACCACACGTTCCCAGCCAGGAGACCTTGCTTCAAGTGGTGTGTAACTCAGCCAGCACCACAACACCCGCACTGCTTTTTGGCAAACAAGCAGACCTATCTTGGTCCCACAGCAAGGCTCTGGTTTAGCTCAAGGAGAGATAAAACTCATCTTAACAAGAAAATATGAAGTGCTGTTCAAATTAATCTCTTCTGAGAGCAGCCTCTCCTTATACAGTGAGCATAAAAACTAAAAGCATCCAGTGACATTTACATTCTTAAGAAACAAGGCCTGCACGGAGCTGAAAGTGTTTCAGATTTATTCTTTGGAAACAATTTGTGTGATTTTTTCTGTTTTTCTTCAAGCGTGATTCTGGTTTGTTGTTTTTTTTTCTTCAGCACTGCTTGCTGCTTGGGGTGTGTGGTTTGACACTGAGCTTGTCAGTTTAGTATTTTGAGATTGTGAGTTTTTTGAAGAGGGCGCATTTGTGGTTATAGAAGAAAAACAAGCAGCATCAGATGTTCAGCGTACAGAGAGCAGAGCTTGGGAGGATCTTAGAAATGAATAGTTAGCAGAGGTGACACGTATTTGACCCAGACCTGTTGAGGACTAATGTAGTGTCTGCAAAATCTCTAACTTTTCCAATTTTTAAAATGTTCTCTAGGGAAATTATCTTAATAAGGAAGAAGCACTTTAACCACATCTAGTTGTGAAATCTAGTAATAAGCCAATTGTCTTAAGCAAAAATACTTTTCTTTTTTTTTAATTTAGTGTGGACACATAGTTTAAAAAAAATATATATATTCAAAAAAGCTTTTAAGTGAAGGGTTCTCCTCAAAAACTGAGAGACTGCAATTCCTAAACGTGTGCAATTGCCAAGAAAACAGTTTGCTTTCCTTTACATCAGCTGGAGCTTTGTCATCAGAGCTTTAAGCAGTAAAATTACTGCCCTCTTGAGAACTGGAGGGAGTGCTGTGACCACAGCTTCATCCCTTAGACTGCTCGGTAGTGCAGCAAAAGCCTGGCAGGTTACAGCTGATGGACATCTAACGGACATCACTCTTTGTGCAAGGAGGACTGAAGTCAGACTGCAGGGGGGGGGAGGCTTAGGCAGATTTCTGTGTAAAAGCAAAGTGGATGTAAAACTTGCTCAACAATTAACAGCCAACAGGGTTTACAACAGTGTTGGCCTTTGTTAAAATGCAGATTATTCCAGCTGAACTAAGAGCACTGTTACCAAGAGACCATATTATTTTCAAACTTAGTTTTGAATCTTTCACTCCTGTATTGCTGGGAATTCACCCTCTCTTTCCTGGCTACACGGGTAAATATACTGCACCAGTACAACTTTGCAGTGCCATCTCAGTGAAGTGTAGTTAATACATCCCACGGTCGTTCCTGCTTTGAGACTTATTCTTCAATTCAAACCACTTTGGGATTTTTTGCACAAGAGTTGCAAGTATTCTGCAGTTGCCTTCCAAGACAGAATTGCTAAGTGCTGTTTAACACATGCCTGCCACAGTAACATACCTTCACGGTGAATTACAGCCACCTTTGTGAAGCAGTAGGAGCCACAGATTTGCAGCCATTTATTCTATTTGTTAAAGGAACAAGTCGGAAGTGTCTGCAAAAGGGTTTTTCCTGGCTGTGGATAGTGCCTGCAATACTGAGATCTTTAAGGAACATCCTGCTCAGTGGCAAATCCTGATTAGGAAACGTTATCATTTTTTTCCATAATAGGTGAGATAGACATGCCTAACATATGGTTGCTATAAAATACCTTAGATGAGTCAGATCTTAGCTGGCAGCTGTAAGCAGGGTTGTTCTGGTTTCTTAGATAACATTACCAATTATGATCCTTTTTGTTATTTAACTACTGTAGTGTTTAAATCATATTAACCTGATTTGTAGGCACTCCTGTTTGCACAGACCAAGAAGGCAAGATTTATGATGTAAATCCTGATCTAAATGTTTGCAGCTTATTAAAGCTGTATCCAAAGTCCTTCAAACTCACTCACTGTAGTGATGACTAGTTCTAAACAAATTGTAGGGCTCTCCAGGAAGCTGCTGCTGGCCCACTAGGTGCTCAGTTCAGTTACATACCCCCATGAAATCTAAGAGGCTAAAACATGCCAGAAAGGGCACTGATTTGCTGTGGCTTGCACTGATGCAAGATGTACCGGGCTGTAGCCCCACTGGCTTTGCTCTCTGATCTTTGTATGCAGCGTGCAAAATGTACTGAGGACTTTGCTTTTAAAAATGTAGGCTATCAAAGCATTCTAGGGACTGATTGCTAAGAGGAGAGTTTTGAAAGAGGAGAGATGTGACTGCCTTATGATCACCGTGTCAGCTCTAGTCTGTTCTTTGGGAAGGGATTCCTTAGGGAGCTTTGTCTAGCAGTAACTGCAGGACAGCACAGTAACACCAACATACAGGTGGACACCTGAAATGTTACAGGGGCCACACTCATGGCTTTATTCTGACTGACAAGCTTTCCACATCTAGGATGTTGTCTGAACATTCCAATATGGTGGCAAAGTCAGTGGGGAGATAAACCTGACTCACAGACCTCAGAAAAACGGTGGCCTTTGTTCCTGGGCTTTCCAGTCCTGCCACTACTGTTAATGCTTCTCCACATGTGATGCTGTACTGAGGAGACTATTTTGAGGAGGAAGCCCAAAAGACATCTCACAATATTGCTCATTTTCCAGGTTAAGAACAGTTTAAAAAGGCTCGTGCATGTTTCTCACCTTTCTTCTTGCTAATTATTACTTTTTTGGCTAGTTTTGTCTATTTCAGAACTCCAGGTTGCCTTGCTCCTTGCTCTACAGCTGCAAGCAACCAAGGAGGAATGGCTGACATTTATCACACATGTGCAGATCAACCACTGAGGCAATGTGTGCTTTCACTTGCTTTTTGAAACCAGAGTGCTCAACTGAGAGCTACTTGAAGACATAGGTTTCCCCAGATCTCTCCCCTCACCTCACCAAATCCTGTTTAGCACTACAAATGCCACAGCTCACGTTCTACAGCATCTTTCAGGCAGCCCGACTCCCAGAGCGCTGTCTGCAGTCTGTGCAGATAAGTGGTTAAGTGGTTCTAAGATGAAGAGTCACAAAAAGAAAGCTCACAAGAGGAAAAGTCTCTATCAATTCAACTTTCTGTCTTTGCTAATGGAAGGCACACCCACTTCCTCTGACTCTAATCAGAGAGCAACTGGCTGTCAGGTGGCAGAGATACACAGTTGAGAAACAGAGGTCTTTAGAGGTGCCTAGCCCTGCCTTGTATACCATCTGCTGCTTATGGAAACTTAAGACTTGCCAAAGAAAGGCTGATTCTGTGTTTTCAATATTTAATGCCCATTGGAAATGACAGTTCAGCATTACCTGCTACCCCAGTGAGATCAAGCTAAACACCAACCTGTTTGTAAGCAATGTCTGAAATAAACAGCAAGTATGGAAAGCTTAGAGGCAAAGTGTAGAACTTGAGTGTAACCTCCTGGATGTACTTTCAACACAGGGGCATTATTTTTTTTTTTGTAAAGACTGCCACTTACTGTAATTCTTTTGGTTTTAACTCTTAAAGAAAGAAAAAAATCTGTGTGAAGTAGCAGCCATCAAAATAATTGAGCAATAGGCTCAGATTGCTTGGAAAGTTCCCACTTCGCAGGGCAGGTCGCCATTCGGTTTTGTGGCACTTTATTACTAAATAACCAGGGAGATGATCACTACTGTGGTCAAAGTTCTCTGCTAACTTTTCTGCCTTCTGCCACCAGGGAATAGGGGCTGCTACATTAACACCACCCACTTCAAACCCTGCACTAAGGTATGATTTAGAGAACCTAAATTTAAGAGTAATGCTTCTCTCTGGAGTAAATGGAGACAGGCAGGTACCTAAGGTTGGATGCCCAAATTTAGAAGGTGTAAATACTGCTTTCCCCTTGCCTCCTCCTCCTTCTCCTCTCTGATCTATTAGTCCTTTTCTCCCCAGCAGCTGAAGGTCAGATGAGACCGAATATCTGAGCTGTGCACCCCTCTTGCATTTTGTAGGGTCCACATTCTCTCAAACTAGGGAGAGAAGGGAAGGGCAGGACATACAGGCTCAACACCAAGATTCACTGGACCATTATTTCCCATCCCAAACCTCAACAGACGCCTCACTTACAAACTACCTCCTAAGACTGAAGAGTGAAAACAGAGGTGAATCTTCTATGTGTTGTGTGGACACAGCCTTTGAGGCCCCAGCTACATCTCATGTATGTACCATGCTTTTTGTTACTCCCTGTATCACTCTTCAAAGACAGGGAGGATGTAGCTTTCCCATCCTGAGTTCAGACAGCAGCACAGTTATGCTGCTGTAGATTTACTAAGGCACTTTTTTGTTTTGATAGTCTCCAGCAAAATACACCAAGCTCTTCTCTGCCTGGTTTAATGTAGAATTTTGCATTAGCACATGTAAGCATAACATGATTTGAAAACTTTACAAAGATACAGGCTGATCTCCTTGAATACCTGATAATTCACAAGTTTTAACTTCCCCACTTTTCTGCATTAGTGATTATCAAGCAAACCACTCGGAATCCCTTTCTTCCCTTCAAAACCCAAGGAAAACCAGCAAGCTTGGCCAACGGGCACAAAGACCTGCAGAGCAGCAGCCAAGGGCTCTGCACGAGGCAGTTCAGCATTACAGAGCGCGCTACGTACGCTCACACTACCTACAGGACCGTGAACTGAACTCGGGAGTAAAAACAGACACAAAAGCTTTTCCCCCATCCCCTTTGGCCAGCACAAAGTCTGCTTTGAATAACTTTGAACAATTTTACTTTCTCTGTATATATGGCTTTATTAACACTGTGCTCTTCCTGCAATTGCTTCATTACATCTACAGAAAACTCAGCAAGACAACTGTACCTGTGCTATGCAGCTATGTGTCACACAGACCTCCTTTGATACTGAGAAGCTGCAAGAGCATGAAGCAGGCTTTGCTTTAAGCTTTAAACTAAACTGTTCTTCTGTTCTTTACTTTATCCATTACATCCACCAGAAAAAAAAAAAAATCACTGCAGAAGTCTGGTTTCACCCCTGCTGTTGGAAGAAACACATCACACCACGTTTGCCCTGCTACAGGTCCACTGCCAGACAGGCTGGGTGCTCTACACAGTCGTGGCAATGGACTTCTATGACTTTATGATCCAGATGATCTAAGCAGCTGATGGCTTTACCAAGTTCATGCCCTTTTCATAGAGCTGTTCAGAAATAGAAGCTTATGTCCCATCTACCCTAAGACCCAGATCCAAGACTCTACTACATGCCTGCAACTCACAAGTAAGTCACTGTAATTCAGTGTACCTGAGATAAGGTTCAGACTCACACTGAACCAAGTGTCAACTGTTCTCATCTGCTCAACTAACATGAGAAGGAAAAACAGCAAGCACAGCCACAAGGAAACAATTTGCCTGCAAATGGAACCAAAATGACAGGAGGTAAAAGAAAAAAAAATTATGAAAAAGTGAGCTGAGAAAGAGTAAAGTTTATTAAAGGACAGATAGCTGTGGCAGAAAGTAGCTTTAAGCTCATAAATGAAGTCTAGATTTGAACACTTCTAAGCAGTTAAGATGTTACAAAACAAGCTCATAAGAAAATGACAGCAATGAACTTAAGTTTTGTGCTTGTGCTTTTTATGCCACCAGTTAAGGCTGAGAGTGTGAACGACCCTTTTGAGATGAGCCTACAGCCTTTCTCCTGCTAGAAAGCAGTGGCTCTATGTATACTATCTGCACTTGGTTACATGTGTTTTACTTGTGTCTAAGGGAGATGAAATCATGAAAGGTGAGTGAAGAATATCCCTTCAGGGCATTTCCAGCATATCACAGAAGTCTTTCTTCTGGACTGGTGAAGGTGGCCATGGAAGGAGAAAGGTTATTGTGTTCTCTGAGGGCAAGGAAAAGAAAGAATGAGCTTAAAACACAGCAGCCAAGGAAAGATGTAAAAATCCTGGAAGCTTACTTTTTTGAGCTGCTAAAGGCAGAGAGTAAAAGAAGCTACAGCCAAGGCTGATGAAGAGGTCTTTGAGTATGTGACCTATTCACTTTTACAAGAAGATGAGACATTTCCTACACAGTATGTGCTGAAGACCAAGCCTAAAAATAACTAACAAAAAAAAAAAATCACACAACTAGACTGACAGGAAGTGTAAAAACTTTCTAAATGAGAGCCATTGAGCCCGATGAAAGAGTCCTATTCCTGGTATGATGTACATTTGTAATGTCTTCTAGGTGTGTACTCAGTGCAGCAGTATTGTCATAGGGTAGTTGTAATCTTTATGCCCCAAGGTGAATGTCCATGGAACAGGACGATGGCTTGCTCAGAATCTACAGGGCAGTAGATGCTAAAAACAGAAATATATTTACCTTCCAAAACCAGAAGCAGATAAATATAAATTCAAGGTTTAAGCTTTGCTCAGAGTATCATACCTATTACTCAGTCTTCTATGAGCGTATCTTTTGGGGGATGTCTTTTCCCTTCTTTGCATATGTATCAAGTAAAAAGTTTTCCATCCTGGTAAAACCTGGTGTAGATTGCATCACGCGTTCTTACCAATTTGCTATCTGACATGCTCTGATCACAAGGGGTTGTGGACTTAGAAAAATGCATGGCTTTAAGTCTTCATTAAGGCTTTTCCTCATTCCAGTTGTTACTGTTACAAGTCATACTGAACACAGCTTCCCATTACAAGGTAAGTTAGGAAAAGCCAAACATCACCCAAACAAACTCTACCACACAATGAAGCTTCCGGGGAAAAGATGCACTGGCTTCTGTGCCAACATATTTATCCTGAGGGAACTACACAGAAATAAACAAATTAACTGCAGGTTCCCTTTAGGTGAGCAATTACAGAAACAAAGCAAAGGAATAAACTCTGTTTTTTACACTGAGTTGCTAGGTAGCAGCCCTGTGAAGTCTTGTTCAGCTTTGACTAGCACTGGCCTTTGCTGCAGACTGAGCACTGCTGGTTACAACTTTCTTAAGTCTCTCAAAGAGCAGTATCTTAAGAACCATCCAATCAACCATATTTCAGAATCATTAGGAATTACGAGAGGATTAGTTTTAAACTGCATTTTGTAATCAGTTAATGACAGAAGCAAGTCTAAACACACAGTCTAAACAACACATCTCTTCTAAATTAAATGACTCCTGAAAGTAAAAAAATTAAGTGTTTAGTTATTAAAATACATTTTGAAGTCCAAATTAGTAACAATTGGAGGCTGTCTAAAAAGAATTTTTACACAAGTTCAAAGGCCACCCCTTTCCTTAGATAGCAAGATAAGCAGGCTGCAGATCAGACATCTTTGTGTTCTGTTGTCATCATTCTTAAGATTACTGCTCCATGGACTGGCTCAACTGCAGAACATCAGCAGCAGTGTTTTTAACACTCCAGTGAATGTGTTTTCTTTTTCCTCTCTTTCCCCAGATTCTGCAGATGAATTTTGGCTGAAAATTTCCAAAGCAAGAAAAAAAGCAAACCAATGCAAATTTCTTTCTAGTGCTTTTAAATAGCCAAGTTCTCCGTGATCCCCACTTTAACCAGACTCCACGCACACCTTGAACAGCTGCTGTATATGGCCAGCTTCTCCAAAAGACTTCAAAATTCTTGTTCATAGGAAGGAAATGAAAAAGCAGTAGTGCACGAGGTACATTCAATGCTAAAGTTCATTTTTCATTGAAAAAAAAAAGTTCCAACAATTGAAGGTATTCTTTTGTTCTCCATGCTGCTATTTTGTGTAGCAGGAAATGTTAAGACGATGACTTTACTCTGTTGGGAAGAAAGGAGTGAAATCAGTAATGCCAATACAATAATTACCTAGTTACTATAATGCTATATCCATCACATCACTTGGTTGCAATGAGCATAAATAAAGTATTTGCTCTTAAATTTTTCAGCCTCCCCAGAATGCAAAGTGTAATCTCAGTATTATGCAAAAACTACATGGCTTTTAGCTCAGTTTTCTATCATGAGGACTGAACGTAGTAATTTCATCTGAGTAATAAAAAATCCTGCTGAAACTCAGCCGTTGTAGCCACACAGAATATTTTTTTGGTATAAACTGTAGTAGGACCTGAGTAAAATTTCCTCCTAAAATTGCAGTAACCCAACTGCATAGTCTCGAAAGATTAAAAAAGTGATAAGTAAGAGGCTGGCATTTACTGTAACTGACAAAATGATGACACTCATTTCCATACCATATATATTTCTTTACTTTAAAATGGACTTTACACATTTCTGCTCTGGCTGATATGATCTGTAGTTACTGCACATGCTTACAAAATGCTGAAAATTAAAACTACTGTGAACTGGCTTTGTTTGATGACATGCAAAACAGCTTAAAACCAACTGACCACTTGAGTAGGCAGTCCTCTTTAAATATTCTTGTTAAACTTTCCAGATCTTCATTTTTGAAATGCAGCTCTTCCAGCAATGTAGTCAGGAACTGAGTGTACACTGGGCTCTTCTGAGTGTTCTTGAAAAGTGGATTAACTTGTGACAATCTGGAAAAAAAACCCAAAACACCCAATTTTTTTGATACAGAAAAATCTTGTGAATTTGAACTGCTGTACTGAAGAAAGTTAGCTTATAATGTCACATGATTCATTACAGAATGGAAGATTTTATTTATTATATACAATATGACCTAAACCAAAATAGGGTTTTTTTATCAAGATGCAGTGAAACGAAAAAAAACTAATTAAAAAAAAAGTGTTAGTGGTTTGTATGCCTCTAACCAATTGCATATTGATGTTATACATTGCAGACAAACAAAATCCAGACTGAAGTGCAAAATATTATATAATTACCCACAAAAAGATATCAGTTGTTACTTTCTTTTTTGCTAAAAAGCTCCTAAACATTTCACTGTAAAACTTGTATAGTTCCTTGGATGAGTGGAATATAGAAGAGCTCTACAGCTCTATCTTAAAGCAACCGAGAGGAATATTTTAGCTACAAATTATTAGAAGGGCTCCTCGACAGGAGTTGTAGTTAATTAGTAAGTCACACCCTGTCAAACTTCATAAAGACATTTGAGAGGGCCACTGACTTGGACGACTCTCCCCACTGTGTGCCACGAAACACCACACAGTATGTCAACCAGCAAATGCTTTAGGCTGAGATTTCTCCAAACACTTAGAAGATCCTCCTAGAAGAGCAATCTGAGTAACCACAGTTTTTCTCAGTTTTGATGGTCTGTAACTTAAAGCAGTTTAAAATGTATTTCTTATGCACTGAGCTGTATCAGAAAATAGGCTTTAAGCAAGCCAGACAAAACTGGAACAGAGCTAACTTTTTATAGGGGACACTAAACTTCAGTTTAAGTTGACACTGTAGCACAGGCTTGCTATAGTGAAATGATTTTCTGTTTTGGTGATAAAATGAAGTGCTTAAAGTCTCAAAGTGCCTGAGTGCTTCAGAAAAAGAAGAGAATCAAAGGGGTGGGCTAGAGGGAAGAAATCATATTTCATAATTCAGCCCATGAACTTTAGCTTTAAAATCCAAACAGTACTTGGCCTATCAAAGTTTGCTATTTAGCAACAGCATTTTCGAGAAACTCTTACATTTGGGCCACTTTTTCTGCACTGCTGAGTCGCTGCAGCTCATCCCGTTTGCACTAATTTAAAAAATTCCAGTGAATAGAAGCTGGAAGTAATGACCAGCTGGGAGAATAAAGTATATACCTGAGAACAGACAGGGGAAAGAAGTGGGGCATTAGTGCACATGCCCAAAGAGAATGTTCTCCTTCACCTGAGATCACGGAGCAGTACTGTATAACACTGCCTTCAGTTCCAGGATCGACTGAACAGCAAGGGAAGGCATAATCCTCATGGATCCAATGGCAAATGGACAGCAAACAGGCACAGTGCTGCTGCTAAAACACCCTCCTCAGTTTGGAAGAAGCTCTTACCAAGCAGACCGTCAACATACGTATTATCTGTACGCAGATGAGGTGAAATGTTGAGCTTGTTGGCTTTCATCTGTATTTTAATTTTACTCACGTCTATTTTTACCCCAAGCTCCTTTCTCTTGCTCGTAATTCTACTGCAATATATTTCCAAGGCAGTAATAGCAGAATCTACTTCCTAAGCACAAATATTTTATCCCCAAATCTTTAATGAATGAAATAAAGTATTAAAGCTTATGCTGAATGTTGAGTAGCTGACAGGATCACTTAACAAGAAGCTATATCCCAGCAACAGTTACTTTGTCCCAAATACTGTATGTAGATAAATAGTACCCTTGGCACCAAATAGGAGAGAGTTATTTTAGAATATGTTTGAGAAATTATGTACTTCTAATAAGAAGCTGAAGGTAGCCTACAGATTTCTAAAAGCTTCCCAACTCAGAAAGCCTTTTAGAGAGTAACAAGTGAGATCAATCTCCCTGCAGTCACTGGTATTAAGACCACCTCCATCTGAAGAAAGCTGCATATAAAAGATGATTTCAAATTAAGCAAAACCAGTGATAAAACACAATCAAAGGATTTTACAAGGTGCATTAAATAGAGTCCCTTAATACAAACCCAAATTTACAAAATATTTTGATTTAAAAAACAGGCTTTTAATGAGTTGAATTATTTTCCATTTGTTTTGGGTTTCATTTCAATATGTGCATTGAGCTCAATGATTCCACTATTGATCGCTGACGCTTGGTGGGAAGGCCTGAAAGAGATGCGCAAAGTAAGGACACGTTCTGGAAAAAGAGCTCTGCACAAACTCAGCTATATAAACCCTCCCCCAGAAGAGAGCTATCCACAGCTGGATTTGTGCTTTTTGGACTGAGGCCACGAGGTTCTGAAAGGTACTTCATGACAGACAGGACCGAGTTGTTTCCTTCCCGGTGAGAAGTACAGCAATTGCTCTTTCAGCTGGTAAGAGCAGTGCCTCTGCCCAGGGCTGACAACCTGGGGGTTGATTTCTGCATTGTGCTGCTTTATCAGCAGGGAAGCAGAGGAAGTGCTGATAGAGGATCAGCGGGACCATTCCAGAGTGTTAGTCTGGAGACAAGGATAGTGGGAGAAAGACCTGCAGATGCATCATTACTTTTCTCAGTTCGCCGTTCTCAGGATTTAGCACATTATATATGAAAAGAAACCAGTGGCATTAAACAGTTGTGACTTCCTGAGTGCTGGTGCCAGGTGGCTGTGACCCTGCAGAACCCTCTCTTGGCAAAGTAGCAGATTCACACGCAGTTTTAGCTGAATTGTCTTCCTCCTGCCTCGGGCTTAGGAGGAAGTTAATAAGGATGTTATTTTCCAAAAAGAGCAGAATACTTGTTGAGCATTAAGTGATATTCTACAGCTAAAAACTTTATACCATGAAGCTCACAAGCTAAGCAGTCTACATAAACTTTTTTTTTTTTGAACTGCAGTCTTTGATATTACACAGTTGCATGAATTACAAACAGGTCCTAACTAGCAGACCTCACTTAAGACACTCTGTAAAGAGCAGCTATTACAGGGCAGGCTACGAAAGGAAAAGGTATTGCTACTGTCAGAGAAACAGGCATTAAATATTCAGAAATGAAGTAAAAAATAAGGCATTTTAGTAGTGGATCAATTCTTTGTCTTACCTGGATTTGCTTAAACTAATTAAGCTACTAATTATCTGGGAAGCAAGAAACTAAATTTCAGAGAGGCACGTGTAAGATTCTAGCAATTAGTTAATAAGGGTGTCTAAATGGTGCAACATGTGAAACATGTATGGATAGAAGTAGAAACACTTTCATCTTGGCAAACTGTCCTTTTGGCATGTAAATGAAGCTTTAATGTGTCACTTAAAAAGCCGTTACCATCGAATACTTTTCTACTTTAAAGTAGCTGTTGGAACAGAAGCAGAAGCTTTTGTCTGTAAGAGGAGCAAGCAGAAGTTGGCAGCTTGCTCCGAGTGCCCCATTCCGTGCCGTACACTGGCACTGATGGACATTCCAGGTGCTGCTCAGCAGAGAGCCAAGGGCTGTGCTCTCATCCTCGCGTGAAATGCTAACGGAATTAAACCATAAGTGTATGCAAGTAAGTCAGAAAAGTATTTGGAATCAAGTCACTGAAAGCTGCAATGACCCTATCTCTGAAGAAATTATCATGACTAATTCAATCTAGTGATATACAGGATTTCAGTTGAAGGAGCATGGAATTGCCTTGAAACTCTGCAGTATCTTCAAAAGACACAGGATATAAACAGGAAATGGGACACTTGGAACCACAAGAATAACGACTGGCTACTGCAACAATAGAAAGAAAAA
This sequence comes from Chloroceryle aenea, assembly GCA_013399075.1. Lineage (NCBI taxonomy): Eukaryota > Metazoa > Chordata > Aves > Coraciiformes > Cerylidae > Chloroceryle > Chloroceryle aenea. The sequence goes on along the minus strand of VWZY01013001.1, from coordinate 135,044 downwards.
CGTGCATTCTGGTTTTCTGTCACTTTTATCATGTGTTGCAACATCAACGTGCAACAAACTTCTCTGAATAAAGTCAAATAAAAATAAGAAAAGCTGAAGGATTAAGTGATTTTAAAGCAATCACCTACAGAAGGGCACAAAGGCAAACGTTACTGTCCAGAGTTATACACCCAAGCTTCAAAGGCCACCCTTCAGCACACCCGTTGAAAGGAAACGCTGGTGCTCAGTTCATGGAACAGTAGCACAGTATGTATCAGACTTCACGAAACAGTGTCGTTTCCTGCACACCCACTTGCACCATATGGTAAACAGGCCTTTGTAAAGTTTAAAAAGTGTTAAAAAATGTCAAACTATATCTAATTGATAAAATTTGTGTTTGCTAGCTGTTCTGCATATGTTACATGTTCAAGGAAAAAAAGTGAAATTCATGTGAAGACCGAGCTATTAAATGACATCTGGCTACCACAAAATGTTTACATAGTTTCGTGCTTCAAATCACTCAAGCTTTCTATGAATTAGTTGCCTTACAAAAACATTTGACAAGTGTATTAAGGAGTTTAACCTACATTAAAATATTTTAAAAGTCAGTCACGTTTTATGGAATGCATTTCATCGATAGGGTAACGTGCACAACTCGTCCTTTGACCCATGCACACCGTGAGCAGGACAGCTGAATATATTCAGAGAAGATAATGGAATGATATTTTTATGTAGTTAAAAGCACTACTTGGCACTTCTGATCCAAAGGTGTGAATTTCCTTTCTAGAAAAAACCCAACCTAATTGTACAGGACCATCCTCCCCTTGGATACTGGACCCCAGGAAAACCTTCCTGGGCTTTTTGTTTAAGATGAATTCTGGGACCACCTTTGAAAAAAGCTGAATTTTCCCAGCCACTGCTGCTAACAGCCGGTTACAGACGCCTGCGATCAGCGTTAAGAACATAACCACCTGGAAGCTGAGTTTCTTTCCACTCCCCAAAACCAGTCACTTAAAACTTCACTAAAAGTGTTGAGAATTGGAGTGCAGAGAAATTTAGCCAGTATCATACACAGCACTTGTGTGCTCATGAAGACAAACTCTATGCTTACCCTCAAAAGAACAATAATAAGCTCCTCCTAGAAAAAGTCTTTTCTGGCAACTCTTTCTAACAGCAGAAGCTTAAAAAAAATAAAAGAAGCCATGGATCTGAACACAATTATTTTGTTCCCTTATGTTGTTCAGCACGCTCAGAACTTGACCAAAACCAGAACTCTAAAGCCAAATGACAAAACAAGCACTCCCTGTCCTTCAGAGAAAGCTTTGGAAAATAGGCTAGAAACGTTTACCAGGTAGGGGCATCAGACTCTCTAACACAACTCTTTAAGATCCTAACAGAAAAGTTTTTTCTTTTCTCAGTTTTTTTGTGCCTTTTGTTTTAGAAACTTCAGACCATTTTTTAAGATCATCATAATCAGGATGACTGATAACTACTCTTCTATCAGAATGACAGAGTTGCACTAATGATCACAAAAGTTTCTTGAACACTCATTTCAGAACATGGAAACGAAGCAAGAGCTGGCAGCAACTATAGGCAGTGCTTTGTTTTTTTTCCTTGCCCAACAAAAGCACAGCCCCAGAGTGCTGCGTACGTGCTCCTGCAGATGCAGGGGTTGCCAAGAAACCGCTGATCGAGGTGCCATCAGGAGACTCTTGCTGAGTGTCCCTACCTGCATGGCAGCTCAGTGCAGTCTTGGGACCGTCACAAACTGGGACTATGGCTGTGAGCAATCTAGTCCCCTCATGCCATAAACATTTTAGCTGGTAACATGCGTTGTGTACTCCTAAAAAAGTCCTTACAAGCCTCTAATATCAGATCGGGTGATTTAAGATACCTGCTAAAGGTTCTGAGAGATCAATCAGCCCTTCTAGGAAAGTGCTGTTAGCACCACGGGAAAGCACACTTGCTCCATTGCTGTGCTGTGGAGTCCTGCCCCACTGCTAACAGGGACCCAGGTAGGAGAAGCAATGGTGATTCTTCTAGAAGCATAAGAGCGCAGGAGACACTCTGTGGAGTGTCACTGATCATCATCTGTCAACTACTACAACAGAGCATTAGACAGAACCCTATCTGAATCGAAACCCCCTTTCTATTAGAGGTCTTCCAGGGTATTGACAATATTCAAACACATGAAAAAAAAATTAAATGGAAGCTACATGGAAGTGTGTTGCTGGGATGTGGCAAGGACTGGTTCGCGATCCCGTCCTCTTCCTGTGTGTGCGATCACATGGCTCTGGAAGCAGAGCAGCTTATCCAAGTCTGAGTCTTTAACTCAAGGGCAGGGGATACATGTTACAGACATGGTGGGCTTAGCAATGCAATAAAAATGCTGTTAAATCAGAAATACTATTATTTAAAAATAGCAGTTTTATACAAGATAGCCTTGGATTCCATTTTAGTTATGCTCTATGGAGGATGTCTCCAATGCAAGTGATTAAGCAGAAGTAATTGTTTTGTTTAGGGCAAATGGCTAGACTGAGTCAATACAACAAGTGCTACAGATCAGCAATAACACTCACTGAAATAGATGCACATCACAGTCCACAGACCATCTGCCTGTACACGCAACTGGAGTGTCACCAGTGTATCAGTCACTTAATAATAGAGCTTCAGTTGATGGGGTGAACTGGAACACTTGCCCTGTTTATCCATTTCATGAACCCCTACTGAGTGACGCTCAGTCCTTTTGACAGGGTAAGTCAAAGCATCACTGCAATGCTGAATGCTCTTTGCAATATATTGACCCTTTGCTTAACGTGGGGCTGAGTCCCTCACTCAAGTGTGCCACTGGGTACAGGAGACTCGTCTAGCCACAGCAGTTTTATTAGTCAAGGACCTTAAATCACAGCAGGCAAAAGTTAGCATTGGACAGCAAGCTGATCTGAAGCACAACGTGAGTTTAGTTGTAAGTTAAAGATGCAACACTGGGGAGCTTAAAAAATCCTAACCTTTGGTATAATGAAGTAGTTCCACAATCATACTGTTTAACGTACACCCAGAAATCAGAAAACATTACAGCCTCAACTTCATTTTGTGGCTGTTGCTTTCACAGTTTGGGTTAAAAACTCCACTTGTTTCTATAACTTTAGTTTGAGCATGGCTTTAAAAGCTCAACATTTAAAAAAATAACCCCACCTTAAAAGCAAAGGAGTGTCTCTAGAGTGAACATTTTCCATTAGAACACATTAATATTTGACAGACAATCTTGAACTGGAAGCATCTAACTTACAAACAAGATGCAGAAGTATTTAAATATATCCCTGGAATTAAGCCTTTCTTTAAGTTAGATAATTCTAATGTCACAAAAGAAAACCAACCCAAACAGATAAAAAAGTAATTCTGATCAGTGTCATTTGCAACACTGACATTAAAGCAGCATCTGATGTGGGGGCTTTGTTGGCACATCTGATCGGGCAAAGAGGGAGGTCAGTATTCAGAGGCAGGTTCCTTTAATCTCCCAAAATTTATTTCTATATTCTATTTCCTTAATGAAAGATAAACCACTCTAAAGCCACAGTGTTGAATAATAACTGACAGAAATAAAAAGGCAATTTTCTTACTAAGGAAAAAAAGCTACTTCTGGTCTAGTTTTAAATATAGCCTGAAGATCCTATTCTCATCAGAAAGACAAGACTTTTGTAGCTGAAGTGCAACTTATGTTTTATTTATTTAACTTCCTTTCATTATTGTGTACTGACTTTTCCACAGAATCCAGCACGGACACTTTAATCCTCTGACAGCAGCAGAAACTGAATTATTCATAGTTTAAAATTTTTGTCCACTACATTTAAATCAATGCTGCAAACACTGATTCAAAATCAACCACTGGAATTCCTACATAATCCAAGTATATGGCAAAGCTTAAGGTTCAAAAGTTAACTTTGTTAATTGTTTCCCTTAACTTCAGTTTTTCTTATGCAGCATCTACAAGTCTATTGCAGAAAAATATTCCATTTGATACATGTTCACACAAAATGTTTTTCTTTTAAAGTTCATCTTCCACACACCTTTCCTATGGTTGGTGTCCAGATATACGTCAACTTCCAGTCAAAAATTTCACTTGTGGTGCGGCTGGATGGATTTACCCAGCAGCAGAAGGAAAGGTACCTACAGTAATGAGGGCTGACCTAACCAACTGCTAAAAGTGCTTTCTAACTTTCTTATTTTTCTTACTTTCTTGCTTTCCCTCTTTTCCTTTTCTTTCCTTTCCTTGTTTCTTTCCTTTCTTCCCCCCAGTCAGTTACCTGTACATAAATGTGCAGCTGGCAATTCAGAAAGCAGTCGGAGGCACAGGGAAAGCTGCACCAGCCCAAACACCACTGCTCCCTAGGACACTGCTCGGGCAGTTAAGGCAGCACCGAGGAGTTCCCTTGTGTCCCATCGTGCTCTCCTTGCATGGGCTTTGGAGGCCAAGTAAACATGTGCAGAACAGTTTGCTGGTTCTACTCTAACAGACCATACGAGAGTTATTTGTTGGTTTTCTTGTAAGGAAACTTTCTGAAAGGCACTCTGATGTTTTTACTGTACTGTGCAGGGGAGATGTGTAATATCAGATCCAGGGGCTGTTTATCTAAAAGGGATTTAGAAGAATCCAAATGTTCTGCTGCTTTTTTCCTCTCCCCTGAAAGTTAAGGATCGCTCTGTCAGCTGCCAGCTGCTGTTTCTAACAGGCAGCTGCCTATCTTCAAAGGTCCTGCAGTGAAAGGAGTTTACAATAATGTTGCACTGATGCAACAAGGTACAGAAGAGACACTTGCTCAAACAGCATGACAATTCAGTGTAGCCATTTAGTGCTGTGCCAGTTCTGCATGCTGTATGCTCGAAGACAACGTGCCTTAGAATGTTCACTGTACACGCAAATAACTGAAAAAAATTGAATTTAAAATGCCTCAGAAATGAGATAAACATCTGAAACTCTCAGTTCATGTAACTCATACTATTTCACCGCAACATAATTAACTACATAATACAACTCTTCTTAGAAAGTACCTAGAAAATGGCATTTCTCACTACTCCTGTATTTCAGTTCCCTGCGAGCGACCAGCAGCACACAAACAAGAGTAACAACTTCTGTTCAGCTGAGAGTAAATGTACAAGCCTACTGCTTTGTACAGCGATTTTAACTTCTGCAGTGCAAGCAGCAACACTTTCTTCTCATACAGGGTCACTCCTCCAACGTTCCTTCTGAGCAAACTTTAGCCCAACGACAGACTGTGTGTCACCATTTTGGATTGATAGACAGGACTGCAGAACGATCTTTTAAACACCAAATGGGGTATGATACCCACCCCTGCACACCACATTGCAAATTATTACTGCAACAGAAGTTCACAGACATTTAAAGCACTTATATTCGTACAGAGATTTGTTCCCAGAGGTTTCAGTTTAGCTCACTTATCTGCATAAAGCCAAGGCAGAAAAAATGTTCACAATCTAAACCCAGAAGAAATCACTATCAGCTGTTTCTCTCTAACAAATCTAAGTTTCTTAGGTACACATTTCAAGGACAGGCCTTGTTTAAAGAGCTCCATTTATTTGAAGTCTGTGTCCTGCTAACCAGCTGACAGATCAAAGGTACTTCTCAGTCCTACCATTTGTTCCCATTTGCCCTTCTTTCCCAGCTCCAGTCAAAATTTTAAATTTAATAACTTTAAAATGTATTTTAAAATGTATCCTTTCATCCTTTTCAGTCTTCTATTCCTTTTTACATTCCACAGAGATTTCCTGTCACACCTCTCACATACTGGAATCTATGCCACTGAAGCGCTTGGGTTACTTAGCTACCTAAAATTAAGCACAGGTAAACATTTCTGTAAGATTAAAACCCACTGAGATAAAAGCTTTTAGGAGCCTGAACCTTTTAGGTAGTTTGTAAAGTACAGGTTGTTGTAAAAATGACTGTGCACATACAGGGGGACAGTTCTGTAACTAAAAGATGCCCTTAAATACAAACCCTGTGCATTTTAAGAATTAACCATTGTTTCACACACAGCCATTTCTGCAACTGCTGGACTTTTTTGCTGGCACATACTGGTAAATTATTCCTGTCAATTCATTATCTCAGTGCTATGCCAACAAAAAATAATTTGATGCTGATTAAGTAAAAGATATTGTCTTAACAGTTAAACCAGCTACAGTATAACGTGCTTAGGTAAATAATTTCTCAATAGTTGACTTTATAAAATGTACTCACCTGTACTCAGTAATTATGGAAACAATGATCATAAAACTGATTATAGTTTAGTTTCACAACTTTCTAACATCATAACTTGATTATCCGCCTGCCAGTCCAAGACAGAGATCAAACACCTGGAACAGTGCAGCTGAGTAAAGAGACATGCTAGGAATAGACTTGCTCCCAAATTTTTTTTCTTCAAAAGTTAAACATAATGACCTCAATAATTTTCTACTTGCCTTTCCCAGTTTTGAAAACAAATGCCAGTGCAGCTCTGGACCTCTCAAAATGAGATTCTTCAAAATCCCCTGGAGTTAAGGATTCTAAAGCACCTTTTCCCAGGCATGCCTGGTCACAGGAGGTTTAGAGAAAGCCACAAAAACCTCTTCAAACCCTTTTCCCTTTTAATTGATTTATTGCCTGATCTATTACTGACTCAATGATCTCCAGCAAATCACTTTTCTACTTTTAATGTCAATTTTACCCTCTCTGTAACAGAGCACTCTTAACACTGATTTGGCAAAGTACACTGACCTAAACATACCCCTAAAAAAAAGCTGAATACACGATGAGATTTGAAACGAGTATGAAGGGCCAGGTGAAACTCACCTATTCTTTATCCTTTTAAAACCAAGAAATACTGAGTTTTATGAGGAATGAGTTAGATCTACTCAGTGTCATCTTTAAATGTTCAGATGGATAGAGAGAAGGTGGAAGAGCGTGAGCGATCTCTGTGTGCACTGCTGTAGAACACAGGGTGTAAGTGTGGCATACATCAAACTGAAATAAAATATGAGGTCCCAAGCCTCCAAATAACCAAGCATCTGTACAGTTTTTGCTTCAGTGCTGCTTTTGCACCCAGTGGCAATAGCATGTATGATTGCCTATAGTAATGTACAGTACTATAGTAACTATACCTAGCCACGTGGCAGCTTCTGGACTAAGCTCCTGTTTACTGGGTGGCTGAGGGTGCTACCAGCTGATTAAAACACACTTTTACTTCTGGGAAGGAAAGGCAAGAGAGCATGCACTGTCATGGACACCACTGCTCTAGTTTCTTTGCATTATGCCATGCAAAATGTTATGAATATATAGTTTTATGTCTATTTATACAACATTCTGGTTAACTGAGCACTGCTGTCTTGTCCCAGGTATTTATTTTAATTATATACTTTGCATCCAAAGAGGCCCCTGCACCCTGACACTAAATCTGCTAGCTTGGATTGTCTAAATTCTGAGAGCTTCATCACAGCCCATCCCCAGTGTCCTGGTTGGAGCTAGAACAGAACTAGTTCTGTTCAGTGATTTTACTTTTCAGCTCAGTCTTGTCTAAGTAACTGCACTTTCTGAAGTGAACAGCACATTATCCCAGGCCATGTCTGCTTCTAGAGTGATACACTCCCTGTCCAGAGTCACTACGAGGGATTGGAGGGTGCAGAAAGGCTCTTGCTTATACTTGCTTCTGTGCATACAAAGGTGAATGCTGGATCTTGTGTACCACGTTGAGGTGCTGTGAAAAGCCCCCCCTCTGTGGAGGGGCAACCAGGTCTGGTGACCCTAAACTGACCAAGGAGGCTTTCCATCCCATCTACACTATAAAAGCTGAGGGATCATGAGGATTAATCTCTCTTCTTCAATGGCTGGAGTCTGAGGAAGACTCTTTTTCCTTTCTGTTTTAGATCCCAATCCATACATCTCTGAATCCAGCTCCTCAATCTAGTCCCTGTCTGCCACTGAGTCAAGCCTGGGACTTACCCCATGCCTGCCCACAGCATTAGTGGTGATGGTGACACCACCATCACCCTTGGGGGGTGGAACGGGGATGTGTGTTTGATACTGGTTTTGTATACATTTGTATATATTTCATTTCATTGTTATTATTTTAATTAAAGCTGTTTTAATTTTCCAATCCATAAAGCTCTCTCCCTTATTCCCTTTCTCTGCCCCTTTGGGAAGGGAGAGGAGTTAATAGAGAGCTCCTGTCATTTGTCTAGGGGCTGGTGCAGCCCTAACCAGAGATAGACTTTAAAAGTCATCTTATTATCAGGGACATGTATTTCCTTCCTTCCCTCCCCAGAGCAGCTCTAGGCTCTGTTTTCATGCATATGAAAGGAACATATTTTGGAAGATACCATACAGTTTTTGCCTTTGCTGTTACCGTCCTACATCGGGGGCAGAACTCAATTGTCAGGCTGGATGAGACCACTTGGTGTCAAAATGTTTTTATATCTCAAGAAGTAGTGAACTAATGAGAAGAAGTACAAACCCCCTTTGCACTCAATTTCCAAAGTATTAGGAAAGGAAAACAAGTCTCCAGTTTATAGATTATGACATAAAAAAAAATAATCTGCTTCCTTTCTATTTTAATTAGTTGTTATTTTCTGCTTTCCTCTACAAAGTTTTCATGCCTCTGAGTAATTTTTGGTTTATCCCTGGTCACTGCAGAACTTACAGGAACACCAACATTCTCCAACATGGCATTATTGATAGGAAAGCTAATAAAATGCATATCTTTATTTCCCACTTAACTGACACAGATCTTTGGTGCACGGGTCTTTAAGTGGGTCTGAGGACCCCTGTTCTGCTCTGAGCAAATTATAACAACTCAATTATTCAATTACTTCTACTTATTCAATCAGTTTTGTTTTCTAAAATATAATTCACTCATAAAGCACAATTTTTAAGATCTTCATGGGTTTTGATCACTTTCAGGATTCTTCCTCTTTAAAAAACATACACTTCCATAGCAACAGTGTCAGGCCTGACCCTTTCAACAGCAATGTGACAAAGGAATCTGGACTGTCCAGAATGAAGTATTATCCTCCTAGGCAGCCTGTCTTACTGTCTAGCATTAGAAGGTTTTACCTTTCATAATCTGCACCAAGCACCATAAGGAGAGGAAGGATTAGATCTTCAGAAGATACTGCTCTTTCAGGGATTTTCTACAAACAAAGTTTTTATTTAGTGGTTCCAGAAGAGCTAAAGCATTCAGTACTTCTACTTTGGGCAGTATTTATTATGGTGCTAAAGAAAAGGGCACACCACTTGGACTAGTAAAGGCACCATTACGACTCTTCTGCATAGAGCCAAACAAATTCATCCAGAACCCATGCTAAAAATTATGCTGGTAGAAAGTACCCGGGGAGCACATGCTTGGAAGCCACAGGAGCCTTTCCAGTGGTGTGTACCTCTATGGGTTTGGGGTTTTTTTGGTTCAGAAGCAACAAGACAAATCAACCCCGACTTTCATCTCACAATAAAGTTTCCTGTAAGTCAAAACCCCTGCCTCTGTGTCCTGTCCCCAGTAATGTAAGCTGGGTTTTGAGAAGTTCACTAAGATAAAGTGAAAACTCTGAAAAGAAAAGATGCAAGTGTGTGTCAAAGTCATGTTTTTCTTTTAACAGATGGGTAATGTTTCATGATAAAAAAGAATTGTTTGCATTGACTGTATTAAGATTAATTATTAATAAGGAAGCAAGCATATTTTCATAGGGCTACAGCTTTAGGAGTCAGTTGCAAATTTAACAGTTCAGTTTGCTCAGTGGATGAAGGTAAAACACATCTAGTTTAGAACTAAGTTTAGCACAGCTGTTAACAGTGTGAACTACTCAGGTCTTACTGCAGCATTAGTCCAGAACTGTCTCCACTACCCTGTAACTGTACAGCTTATTCTGACTCCTAATAAGCAAAGCTGAAGGCAGTAATCATGGAAGAAAGGGAAAACATGACATTACGTAAGAAGTCTTTCTTTTCAAGAAGCATAAATTTAAAGCAGTTCTTTCTTGAATAAGGCAGGGCAACTTTTCAATCTGCTTAATCAGCATGTAGTTGTGGTGCAGAGTTCAACAGGACATGAACTCCACTGACCGAATTAGCTCCCCAAAGAGGCACACGATAAAGCAGTCTGCCAAAATCTAGCATGCTATCTTTCAGAGAGTTGAAACAGAAGCTGCAACAAAAATCTCCTGTTTATTCACATAAGACACATCAACAAAGTGGCAAAGGAAAGTACTTGTGCTCCTACCATATTCTCAATTCACAAGCACGTTTGGAATATAAAGCTCACAAGGGTGGCTGAAGCAGAGATCCAAAATTATGTACAACAAAAAAGTATTTCTAGATTCTAAGGAAAAGATTAGCCAGAAGAACACCACCATGAAGGACAATTTAGAACTGGTGACACACTTTGCACAGGGGCTCTGCACAGTCGGGTATGACTTCAGTTTGAATGCCTGCACGTCCAGCTGCTGGACAAGCAGGGGTCTATCTCCCGGAGGGATGTCCAAGACACTTGGCAGAAAACCATGACTCTGCTCTCCCCTTGCACTGGGCAGCAAAACTGGCAGGGGCAGAGAAGACAGCTTTCTGTCCATGCAACAGAAGTCCAGGAGACAGCACATGCCAAGGTTGTCTCCTGCACCACAAGTCCAGGAGAAGTCAAGGAGCAGAACTGTAAAGGAGAACCAATTACCCTGGACCAACCTCAGAGAGCTTGTGCTGGGTGTACATCAAAGGTACACAGCCCAGCCACACCTCCAATTCAGAAGGCTCTCCATGAGAAATACCAGAATGGAAAAAGGCTGCAGCTCTGCGTGCTGCGGTGAAACCCGCGGCGTCGCCTTCCTGCGTAACAACACTACAGTGGAGTTCCTTCTGTAAGGAGGAACACCTCCTTTCAAACTGTTGAGGTTTCTCCTATTTTCTCCCTTATGAATGAAGTTATTTAATGAATGTTAAAGTCGGCACTAATGTCCCAATGATCAACAATGCAAACTCCTCAAAATACTGTTCCGCAGCTTTCCCAAGCAATACTGTAGCAGGCCAGGAGGAAGTAATGGTATACTGAGCTCCTCCACAGGCTGCCAAATAAGCAGATTTGAGTTTGCTCAAAGTGCTGACAAGAACTGCTTAACAGAAGCCAATCTGAGTTCACACTCATCAAATGACAACCTAAAATTATTAGGAAAAAGGGAAGAATATACTTGGAAATTTTTTAACGTGTTGAGAAAACCATTTGTGTTTTCTCTCTGTCACACAACTCTGTAGAGTTACAGCTCTACAGATAGAGACCAAGAGGAGAGACAATGCTACCACCACAATTTTTATAAAAGAAAGACTTATCAGATTTGTGGTCCCACAAACTCCTTTTCAAGATGGGGAATAACTGTATTTCTAGATGAATGACCACCTGGTTTTCTCATCTGAAACCTGGAACACCTCTTCTGTTGTCAGACTTGGTAAAGAAAAGATCATCAGCTGACTTGTACACGGTGTCTGCAGGAAAGAGTCGCTCTGCAAGTCTCATTCACATCCCATATGCATTTTTACATTAATTTGTACATTTCAAACATTCAGACCTTTTCAGGTGAGAACACATTAGCGATAGCACAAACACCTGAATTCCTCTTAACATAATTCAGAAATGTGAGTGTTGAGCAGTAGATGTGCTCTTGTGTGCAAAGAAGTAAAAAGGCTTACTTGAACCCAAGATTCTCCAGTTCCTGAGCTGTTATCTCCAAGAGAGCAAACCTCTAGAGTACATCTCCACATGACACATTTATCTGAAGTGGCTGCACACACATAATGATGGCTTTTGTTTAGTGATCATCGTCATTTTGAGTTTGTTTAAATACTGCAGCCCAATGCTTATAAACTAATCCCAGAACATTTTGAAATGCTTCAAAGCTTTTAGCAGGGGAACCTCTTGCCTAGGCTTTGTAGATGAAGCTGACCACAGTTCACTGGAAGCAGCCAGCTCAGATAAGCAAGATGAAAGCAGACATTTCCTGAAAATATCTTGAAAGCTTTCCATTAGACTGTACCAGGGGTATACACTAAAAACAGCAAGTGCCCATGCTTGTAGAGCAACCAATCTTCCCACTGCTTTCTCCATTCTGTCTTGGACTACTGCATTTGTATCTGTTTATCTGCTTCATTTACTACCTTGCCAAGTTCTTTGGGGGAAAAAGAAGCAGCTTCTGTATTCCAGTTTGCAGTAGACTATAAAGCAGCTATGACCATAACAACAACAAAAAAATGGAGCATAACATACTAAACATTGCAACAGGAAACCCCAGAAATCTACCACTGCCAAAATTATTACCAATGACAAATAAGAAACTTGAGCTACAGATCATTTTAAAGAGTTACCCACCCCAGGACAGGCATGAATGCAATTATTTGAACATAATTCCCTGGCTGTCAAAGTGTACTCTCAGAAGGTGGCTACGGCATTGCTGAATGTGCTGGCCATAAAGACAGGAGTGCCTCAGGCTAGATTTTCCATATAGGCTGAGACTGGCTGCTCATATTTTATATGATAGTTTGATTGAATAAATCCAGCTGTTCACTAGGAGTGGGAAATGCTCCACTGTTGCAATCTCTAACATTTTATACTTGGAGAAGGGCAGTCACATTGTCTAGTTGCAGGTAATTTATTTCAAAACAATGAATTAGAAGCCTGGGTTTCTTTAATAGTAGATTCACGTAAGTACTGTTAAGAGCTTCTCAAGGAGCAGCTGTCTGTAAAGGGAGCCCAGGTCTAATTCAAGTACCAGAATGAGGTGTTACAACTATCCAAAATGCTGCATCCAATGGGATGTATGTGTCAGTGAAGAGAGGAGAGCATTGTCATAACATAATACAAAGTATTAAGCAGCGATGACTCGAACTATAATCTTGACTCTTGAGCTATAATGTTAATAGTTATTCTGCCCAGCAGCTTATCACAAAGCAGGCTGAGGAACTCTGAAAGTGCACTGTGAAGTTAAGTACACTGAGTCCTCAGCACATGCTCACCATGTAGGAGAAGGAAGTGGTGAGCCGCAGTATCGATGCACAAAATGGGGTACAAGCAAAGTCCAAGAATTGCTACTTTAAAACAAACAAACAAACCAGAACTCCAAACAACCCCGCTCCCTTCCAAACAACACAAAAATTACTTGAGGTCTTCGTAGCTTCTTTTGAGGTATACCCTGAAATTCCATGCCTGCTCTGCCTTCTGCAGTCTCTATTGTTAAACCTCCTGTACCCCAGGGGACCTGGAATACTGCCTTTCCTTCTCCAGGAAAAGAAATCATCAGCCTCTTCAAGGGTGTTGCTCACGCAACCTCACTGTTTAGTGTTAGGAGTAAAATGACCACCCTGTGCCTGGGACCAGGTCAGGAGCTGTGAATACACACTGAGAATGTTCTCATCTTTCAGGGACAGAAGCTGGTAAGGAGCCACTCTGACTTGGGCTCTGCACAACTCTGTACTCAGTGACATCACCGCTGTCCAAACACGCACCGCATCTCAGTGCAGCTATGGGGGAGCCAGAGAAGACTTAATAAAGTGCAATTCTTTTTATGAGCAATCCCAGTAAGATAGGACAGATTCCTTGGCAGACTGCAGGAGGTGAGAAAGGGCCACAGCCCGAGGAGCTGTCTGCAAGCGGCTGCCCAGGTCCGCACTTGCCTTTCCCTGCACACTGCTGGCTTGCACTAAATATTCAAGTTTCACTAGAATTCCAAAATAATTCAATATTCTGTTTTAAACTTTCCAGAAATGATGCGACACTCATCTTCTCAGAGCACTCTTAACACTCATTCTACCCCATCTATGTTCTTCCACATCCTCTCCTAAGAGAGGCTGTTCAAAGGCTGAAGTTCATGAGCTTGCAAGAATCTTACAAAAAGCTGAAGTCAGCAGGAGTGTCATTTCATGAGTTCACTAGAATAATGTTAAATATAAAATCGACTCTATTTTAGGATCAAATGTAATTCATATGTTTAGGGGTGGACCTTAGTGGTGGTTAGAAATCAAAAGTAAAAAGATGCTTGGTTCTCTGCTTCTACTGGTTGCTGCTAGGACCGTCTGCTGCTTGTATAACATTTTAAAGCATCTGTAAACCAATCCTTAGGTATGTAAACATTTAGAGCTCATCATATGCAGACAGACCCACAACATTTTAACTTCTGATCAAGAGAGTCACCACCTCCTTCAATGTACAGAAACTATTTGAAAAATTCATAAGATCTGTTTCACAAATTACCAATTCAACCATAAGAATATATAGTAAAAATGACAAAAGATTTGTTCTTATAGTTGATAAAAAATTTATGCCAAGGCATTCAAGTAAAGTTACTTTCTGTGTTCTGATTTAATGAATCATTTGAGCGGTATCTGGCTGGGTGACACAGATGTAGGGCTCGCTGAAGCCTGCTCTAATGCCTGCTGGTACAGTCTTCCTTGGGACAGTAAAGCCAGAACAATGTGTCAGACTGAAGTAATATCAAGGAAAGTAAGTGCAGCACTGGCATGTTATCAGGCTGGCCCCCAACACTTCTTGACCTGTGAATGTCTGTAAGTACTTCTCTGTCCTACAGGCTCCAGTGACCCAGGAAGCCCAAAGAAGCAGCAGCAGTGTGGTAATGAACGGTCTCTGGAATAGGATTTCTGCAATCTTGCAATTCAAGCTGAAAGACATATGAAGATTGCTGGAGGGTTTAACCCTGCTGAAAGGCAGGGCCTGACACTGTGTGAAACCACGGGGTATTTCTTAAAAGGTGAACTCCTGTTAAATGTTCAGTCTGGCTTTGAGACAACTGCCCATTCCACATGCTGCAAGGTGTGTGTCTTTAACTTCAGAATGCACATGAATTTGGAAACCATAAATAACAGAAGGTGCTTGATGCATATGACTACATAAACTAAACAGAAGTTTACTGAAAGATGCTATAATAAAACCAGACTTCCTGTTAGGAAAACACTTGGAAAGAAGTTAAGTCTAAAGTAGAACAAAGGTAAGGAGGACTGCAGGTGCTGTAGCATCATAAGCTTAAGCAATAAATCCTCATAAAAATAAAATACTAGGTACCAGTGTTGCTTTCAGTAGTTGCTAAGAAACCTTTTCCCCCCTCAAAGAAGTTTTCAAGACTATTCAAACATATGTAGAAGACGACCATATCTTTATGGAATTAACTTGATTTTAATCATGGAAGTGAAATCTCTTAAATAACTGGAAGTGAAATGAGAAATGAAAGTGTAATGGTTATGCCAAATCCAAATAATACAATAGATGTCATTTTTTCCTACTGTCAGAGGGGAAGAATGTCTGTGAGCAGCAAATGGAAGAGAGAGAAGTATACTCCTCCATCACCCCACCAGCTTCCTTTAAAAGCCCATAAAGCTTAATTTTTCTTTTTTTAACATAACATTATGTTTCTCTATTGCTAACATTTTGTTGCAAGTGGGACAACCCTGTTTTATCAAGAGAATTTTAGTTC
This sequence comes from Chloroceryle aenea, assembly GCA_013399075.1. Lineage (NCBI taxonomy): Eukaryota > Metazoa > Chordata > Aves > Coraciiformes > Cerylidae > Chloroceryle > Chloroceryle aenea. Next base: position 119,564 of record VWZY01013001.1, on the reverse strand, counting down.
ATTTGCATGAAAAAAATATTTCTGTTGGTTCTCCTGTTAGTTTAAAGAAATCTTCCCCTCCTTTTAGTGAAAATTAAGAAGTCTTGTCTCAACAGGCTGGTTAAGAAAGTTGTGTATGAGGATCTCTGACATTAAAGGTACTTACACAGATAACAAAACAATAGCAATTAGAGTCCATTCCGGCATTTTGTGAATGATATTTCTGTTTGTTAACCTGAAAAATAATATAAAGAAAATCAGAACATTTCAGAATGAAAGCAAACAGATTTTTAACAGCTGAATTTTGAGTTAAGTCTACCATTGAAAGACTTAATATGCTGAGTTACAATGTAGCAGTAATTACAACTTTATCTGAGCAATTCAGCTCTCAGGCTTCTCTCTCATCTCACTCTCTGAGTTAGCTCACAAATAGTCCTGGCTGCTGTGAGCACTCAGCTCTCACTCACACCCACTGGGAGATGCTCTGGAACCGTGCATGTGTTTTGGAAAAGATGGGTCTTCTTATTTCCCCCCAGCTGGCTTCAGATCCTGATTTGCTGTAAAAGCTAACTCTGTGGAAACAGACTGGATTTTGTCAGATACTGGAGACAATCCTCTGATGAGTCTTGCTTTTAAAATGGAAACCTGGAATTCTAACTTATGCAGTGGGAGCTACTGCAGATTTCAGAGCAAGAAAATGAGGTGTGAATCAAGAGCCACAGGGATGCTCAACAGAGGTGCTGCTGAATTTTATACCTGCTGACCTCTTGGGCTGGACTTCATAATAAGACAGATGTGCTTTAAGTCAAACGTTAATCTGACTTAAACCAATTCCCATGGGAATAGCTATGGCTGAAGTTAGGCATGGCCCGTGGTGGTCAAGACAAGCAATTTCCTGGAGCAGTCCCAGCTGAAAATGAAGCTGTGGCTAAGCAGGCACACAAAAAGGCTAGCAGAATGAATTTTACTTGGACAGATGGTACCATCCAACAGAAATACTAAGGGACAAGTGCCTCCCTGTGTTTGCTTCCTTCTTGCTCTCAGCTTCCTTTCTATGCAGCCCAGTATAAATTCAGATCCAGAATGAAGCTACCCTGTCATTCATACTCACTTCTACCCACTTCTGGTAAAGGTGGGAGGTTGCTTAATATTAAATTCCTGGCAACCAATTCAAACTCAGGGTCCTCTACCCTAGTGAGATTTCAAAAAAACTTTTAAACTTCTTTGGACAAGTATATAGCAACCTAAAAATAGTGTTAACAAGTGGAAAAAAAGTAGTAATTTTACTGGTCATGGTTAAAATTCTAACTATATTAAAATGCAGTTATAAGGTATTTTATCAGATCGTTTTGCATTTCCTTATTTCAGAAAGATATTAACAAGAATATTGTTGTTATTGTTTAAGGATAGTAATGGTAAAAGCAATATTAACCTATTTTTTTCCTGCAAACTCCAAGACTTCCAGCCAAAATAAGATTTTGAAGCATTTACTCAAGTAGTGTCTCAACAGCTTGAGTTCTGTGAAATGATGAAAGGAAAAGCAATGGTTTATTCTGCCTGTACAGGAATTCTCATGTCAAACTAGAACCAATAGCTCTGGACAATGAAGATTATTTTTGTTATTAAAAGATTCCTGTGTGCCAGTTAATATTTGAAAGAGCTGACAACAAAGCTTGTACCTGGTAAACTGCTACATTTTTCTGGCTATAGAACAAGAGACAAAACAAAGGCTGAAAGTCTTGACTCAGTACTGATGACAGTGATAAATGCTACCAAGAAAAGCCTGATGGAATCATCTTGACAGGCAATTCATATGTAACATTCCAGTTAATCTGCTGTGGTGAGACACAATGGAAGAGACAGCTCCTCACCACCTGGGAAAATGCTGTCAAGTAGAGAAAGCAGCTTTATTGCAATGCTCTACAAGGAGTTATTATTGATTAGAGCACAGGAAGGTGTCACTCTTGTACACAGGGAGAGATGCTGTTATTTGTGTCAATTAACTCTTATTCAATGTTATTATTGATTGGCAAGGTCTGAACACTAGTCGTTGCCATCAATATGCTATTTCTGAAGGAGGTAGTCAAAAGACACAGACATCCATCAAGAAATGACAATAGGGATCTGCTGATGCACTCCTGTCACTGGACTGGGTGAGCAGTCAGGCTTCTGCAATAAGTAACCTTTCAGTACAGCACCTGTCCTAAAACACTTGTGCAGCTGATAAAAAAAACAACAAAAAACATTTCAGGCAGATCAGACTAAAGTGAGCAACCTACAGGTGTGAAGCCTTAAATAACAAGGAGCAGTGGAAGGGCAGTCACTTTCAAAAACAAGCTGTGTGTCAACACCAAGGCCTCTGAAGAGCAAAGCTTTCAGAAAACAGGGAAGTGAAGTCCTCTGTAAAAATGGTTCAGTAATTCTTTGTCTTGCCTCTAGCCAAAACTGTTACTTCAGAACAATCCATGAAAGACAGGTCACTAGATTTCTATCAAACATAAACCATGGAAATGTTAAAACTGCACAAAACTTTTTATGATTTGGGTTTTGCAGTGAGGTATTTGCTGTTACAAGAGCTTGGCTAAATTGTCCTTCAACTACCCAAAGAAAGAAAAGTATATGCAACTTTTCAAAACAGAAGTCTCTACTTTCTTGGCCTCTGTAGGGCAGGATAGGTAAGTCAAGAAAGTTGGATGGTCCCAAATAGCTGCATGGGTCTCTTAGTTGCTATTTTGTGGGTGTTGTGGCAAGATGCACTGCAGCTGGACTTGACTGCTTCTACCAGACAGTAGGCAGCAGGACTCATGCAGCAGTTTCAACACTCTGTGAAGGAACTCAGTCTGAGCACACGGATCCAAGTGGCAGAAGCTGACAGGATAAATCCATGAGCTCAATTTTTACACGTAGCTATGACTTTGACTAATAGCTAGTAGAGTTATTGGTACTAAATATACATCTGGTGAAAAAAAAATTCCTTGAATAGGTCCATGCTTGCTGTCTTCCAGTTTTACCCAGCCTGTCGGTGTTCTTCCACTGGGAGAAAAGAGAAACAATGTGCCCAAAGGGGGAAGAATTTCATTCATTTTACAATGTAACTTCAGTTCAAGAATCTCACCTGTTACTTTGGCCATTTGCCTTTTCTGTAGGGCAGCAAGCTGATAGCATGGAATAGGACAAAGGTGTGACTTTAGGAGACTTCAGCTATCTGTAGGTTTTCCAAATCTTGCACCAAGATGAGCAAAGTTTAACTAACCCAGGTCAGCACAGGCAAATACTAAAGCATAGATTATTTTCTTTAGGCTTCAACTAGCCAATTTATCCATAAGAGACAGCTCCTCTACCTCCTGAGAAAAGGAACATGTTTACATACCATAGTATAACTTAATTTAATGACATCCAGTGAAAAGGAGCTTTTTCAGGAGAAGCCCATTTACTTGAGCTCAAGGTCATTAACTTGCTGGTACTTTCCTGTTTCAATTCAGAACCTCATCTACAACAAAGTACTCTCAACTACCTTGAAACTAAGAACCTAAAATTCTGCTTAACAGGGGTAACAGGCAACAGCCTACCAGTGAGTGTATACACGAGATATCATACACTCATGATACAGATCTAAAATCTACAATATTGGCTTGGAAATAAGACTAAGCTATAATAAAAAGTCTTGAACACATCTTTAGGAAACAACTGCATCACATTCATTGGCAGATTTCAATGCCAATGATAAGATCCATAAAGGGAATTAAAATACTTGCAACTATAAGATACAGACACAATTCTATTCTCAGTATGAAGTATTATGCTTAGAGAAACCCAGCACACATTCACAAACAATCATTTAGCCTTTATTTTTAGATGAAATGGCTAATTTTCTCTTGATCACTTAACAAAGCGCCCTCACGCACTCTGGAGAATTATATGACATCTCAGTTTTTGTAACAAAAGCTTACAGGCACTGAGGGACTTTGGTTGGGAAGAGCTCTAACCATTCTAAAACGTCTCTCGAGACCCCTCTAGTGTGTTTCCCAGCAGTGGTGATTGAATAAAATGCTGCCCAAAGGAGGCTGAACTGCAAGTGTTCCTTTAAAAACCAATGGAGCTGAAAATTGTTGTTGCTTAGTTCACCACATGCTCTTTTACCCTTTTTCAGCTAAACTCTACTACAGCCATGTGTTTCATCTCCTAGCCTCTTTGGCAAGTTCTTCAGCCTGAAATATTTCCAGTACAAAAAGCAGGAAAGAGCACTAGCATTTGTTGGTGCTCCCTCCACAACATTAAGCATTTTAACCACATTAACAAAGTAAGATTTACATTTCTACACCCTGCAAACATAAATGCCACCTAAAATGAATCCCAGGTCCTCCTGATAAAGCATTCAACCTAAAATCAAAGGGAACATTCATATCAAGTAAATTTAAACCTATCTGCAGAACTGGAGATTGAAACCTGTAACTTCACTTTAATATCCATGAGCTAGCTTTTGTGTGGCAGACCCTTCCATAACAGACATGCAAGGAGAAAGAGACCAAAGATTTTTACTGCTTCTCTATTTCCTGTATTTTTAATTTTATTTTACTATCAGTGATGATAAATGCAGCTTTATTTTGAGATCTACACACAAAAGCACATGCAAATTCTTGTGTAGTGCCAAAAGGTCTTCAACTGTCCTCCACCCAAACTGTTGAATTTCTAAGCCATTTATCTGGAATATTCACAGTGAGAGAGGCCCAAGAACTTGCTACCATTACTTTCAACTTCCTAGCAATAAGATACTTAGAAGTAAACTCTCCAAGTGTTATCTGAGGGATCAGAAATAGATCAAGGAGACTTTTAAAATATGATCAATTATTGCTACATGAGCCAGGTATTGGGATCAAAGTCCAAATGAATCAGATGTGGTTCTAATCTGTAAATCTACAGATCTATGTGGATATAGATGTGTGTTGGGGGGATGTTTTAGGAAGTCCCTTTTGGCTTCAAGACTCCTTTGCTATAAACCACTTTTAAAACTTGATATTCAGGCCACATTGTCTTTTAATAAGAAAACTGATTTAAAGTAGTTCTGCTTTTTAGCATCTCCAGGACTGATCGTATAAAACTAGACTGAAAGAGACCAAATGTAGGTTTTTTTTCAGTTCTGTTAATCCATAAACTAAAGTGACTACTAAGCATTCAGATTGCAGAGCAAGAAAACTGTTTTGAGACAAAAAGATCTTATTCAAATACTAGCTATGTATACAGTATATGCATGCTGCCCCAATATAACAAAAAACATCTTCCCTGGTTTCAGTGTTGTTTCTAAAATAAAAGGTTAATCACAACTTAAAGACTGAAATGATAAAATCAAGTTCAAACACTAAGAATTCTATTAAATAAGATCATGTGCAGAGTCACCAGAAAGGAAGAGTATTTTCCATTGAAAGACAACCCATATATGGAGACCTGCATTTTAGTGGTGTCCTCCCAGGCACCAGAGAAATCCTAAAGCAGCAGGTAGATCTGGGTCTCTACTCAAAGCCTAGAGGCCTTGGGGCAAAAGCCACATGAATTGAGTTTTGAAAAATTTACATGTAAACCTCATGCAGGCTGGGGATGTGGAGGAGAAGTTTCAAGAGTGACAATGTACAGTTAACAACCATTGCTGACCCTTTTCTTGACAATACTTCAAGATGTAGGGCATGATGCAGCATGAGAGCTGCATCTCAGAGAAAACCTAAAACGTTCAGAGAAGTTGCAACCAGTCTGTTTTCCCTCTTTTATCACAGTCTTTCCAAATACTGTCTTTGGTGCTTCTGACTGAAGCAGAAGTTGCACCTGTGGTGATACAAGGTCCACTAGATCTACTTCCCCTTGAAGTCAGGAACAAGACTGGCCAAACTGGACCCTCTTGCTGGCTCTACAAGTTAGTGGTAACATTTATTAATCACATTAAAACCATTTTGCCTGGCTTTAGGGAGCCAGAGTAAAAGAAAGCGACAGATTTCAGAAACTCAAGCTTAATAGGAGGTGACGAGGTAGCAGAACCTTTAAGAGACTCACCATCATCCTCCAGAGACCACTGGCCTAGTTTTTAAAAACCTACAAATACTCCTGGTGACCCAGCCACTGTCATGAGCAGGAAAAGGGTTTATTTGTTAGTCCACAGGGAACGTGGCATTACCTACACAAACACACAGCTAGAAAAGGGCAAATCTGCACCGGGGCCCTCTCTGTGCCCAAATCACAAATCATTCAACAGCACATTAATTAATCCATCAAGAAGAACTGCTAAATAAAGACCAATACTTACCGGAAAGTTTTGACAAGATTTTTTAGCTCTGTGTAAACATCGCCTGGAGGAAACTGAAGAGGGCCTAGAACTGCAGGTAATCTAGAAGGCAAAAGATATTGGTCAGTGTGTATTTTCCTCTCTTTCTCTTTTCTTCTCAGGTAGTACTTCTGAGAAAAATCATGGAAGTTAATAATGAGAAAATGAGATTGATATTGTGCAGCACATCAGCCTGTTTTACATTCAAGTTCCTCTGTGTGGTGTTTGGGCAACACCTTCATTTTACAACAGCTTCTTTCCAAAAAATCAATGTGCTTACATCACAAGGATTAGAATTCCAGGCCCCATAAACGTTTCAAATACTTGTATTTCCTTGGTTCAAAAACAACAATACAAAAGGAAACTTTTGCCTCTATTTCCTTGTTTAACAGTTAATATCCTCTTGCATTTGAATATCCCGTTATTTACACTTAAACGGACACAGTGCATCGATATCACTGGAAGAATCAAGATGTCCATTTTCCTTCACATCACTGCATGTTTTACAAAGCTGAGCACAGCACTCTGTGATGCTGGGCATAGTCAGATTCCCCCAGAATTCATCTGAGCACACCAAGAAATCACTGCTTCATCACAATGAAGATTGGCTTCCTTCAGTGTGACAAGACTACTGTTCCATGGTCATGATAATGATTAATCGATGGGTAGACTTGATGAACTTTAAGGTTGTCTCCAACCTTAATGATTCTGCTGCATACCTCATGAAATTTAAAATGACTGACTAAAGAAAGGATAGCCAAGAATAAAACCTTTGAAGAAATTAAGAAAAAAACCCAACATTCTGTCTGTCTTATCCTCTATTCATGAAGTATCAGACTTAACTTCAACAGAAATTTTGCTAGAAGCTGAAAATGACTGACAAATTTGTGGAAACATTTGAAGGTGCAGAGAAGCTGCTTTACCATACAGTCGTAGTCCTTGGAATCTATGTGACACTGACACTTACAGAAAAGATCAGAGATCTCTTTTTCTAGCAGCGAGACTTGATTCCCTGTTTGTGGCCTGTCCACACTGTTGTGGATAGAGAGAAACAAATCAGTTTTTTTGGGGGGAATTTTGGTTGTAGGTTTTTTCAAGTTTAAAAAAGGCTTCTGCAAAATCTATTTTGGCTAGCTAAAGCAAGCTACAACCACAGAAAAGCAAAGTACCCCCAATGAAAGCACCACAATCGCAGCCTTTAAACACTCATTTATCATCACTGTCTTGACAACAGAATATTTCCAAGGTCCTCTCAACTTTGACGATTTAATAATTTTAACAGCTGGAACAGAGAAGCCTTAATCTCTCTTCTGGGGTTCCAATGGCCTTTTATGCGTGTGAAAAAGGTCTGGTGTTGGGGAGGCTTCAAGACACAACTCTGAGGGGTTTTAATGGTTGTAGGTAGAGGTAAACTACAAGGTCCAGTGGTTGTAGGAAGGGACAGGTTTCTTCTAGAGAACACCTTAGCACTGAGATTCTGACATCTACCTCAGCAGGTTGTGCCAACTGACACCTGCAGCTGTACCACGGATGATGGTCTTAGAAATAAGGAAATTCTTTAGGGCAGTAACAGGTTCAAGTTATGACTAAGGCCATCTAGAAAAAGCCAGAATGTCCTTGCCTGGTGTTTTGTTACTTAAAATGATGAATCAGCACCAACCTCAGTTTGACATTTTATCAAAGGACACTTACGCTTTTCTCAGCTTTTCAAGGACAATTCGCTTCCTAATCTGCATTTGTGCATTTGAATCAACAAGTGGGAATGGGAGATCTTCCTGTTCATCATCCTGTATGGGACAAAAAGATCTAATTAAATACTAGGTTATAGCTGTTAAAGTCAGTGCATCCAAATAGTCACAGCTCATCAAGAAGGTTTAAATGTAAGAAAGTTATTATCTCTAGCAGACAAAATACCCCAACTAGTAATTTCTTAATGGACTGAAGCTTGCTTAACCTGACCCAACATACAGTGTGAAACTAACCTACTTTTCCCCTTCCCTATGCTAGATACTTATCTACTTAGGAGGAGAAAACCAATGAGCTTTGAATTTGACTTCTCTGAAAGCAGGCTTTATCTAACCTTGACACTATTCCACTAGACACTTACTTTGTCTCTGCTTGGATGTTCCTCTGCTTGTGCATCTGTCACTGTCTCTTCAGCCAAGATGCACTTTCCTTTATAGAACTCTTTTACTCGGAGTTCTAGGAACTCTGTTTCTTCTTTTAACTTTTCATAACTAGGCACAGGCTTAACTATTCCTCCCGGGCCTCTGAAAGGTAAGGAATAGTTCAAACTGTTTTCAGGCTCCCCTGTAGCAACAGTGCAATCAGCTGTATCTAAGTCATCCTCATCAAGTTCTTCATCCTCCTGGTTGCCAGATGATGTGCACTCTGATGAACACAGAGAAGTATAGTTTGGGCCATAAAGAAATTTTAAGGTTTCCTCAGTTCTCCATTCCATAAGTGTTTGCTTAAGAGCTTCTAATAAACTGCCTTTGGAATTAACTGGATGCCTCAGTTGTTTATATTCTTTTGAGTTAGCCAGTGTTCTTTTAAGATGTTCTGCCCCTCTTTTGCTCACACCTAGAAAAACTACCTGTGAGCCACAGATATTTTCACAGTTTTCTGAAGCACTTGATTTCCCTACAGTAGTATTTTTTGAAGGTGTGGCAGTTATTTTATTATGAACAGAGTAAGCATGCATTTCCTCCTGAGCATCTAATTTACACTTAGATAGCTGTTCAGTGGCTTCTACCACATCTGAGTCTTCAGTTTTAGGGCTGGAACAGACTTTTTGAGGATGCTTCTTTTTGAGGATGCTGGGTTTGTGCAACTGCTGCGCAAAATTGGCTGAATTTGACTGACTTCCTGGTAGGACAGAAGAAACAAATTCTTGTTCAGTATCACTACTGCTGTCACTGGCTGTGTCATGAGAACCAGATTCACATGGATTTGAAGACATCCTAGGATTTTCAATGTCAGATGCTTTAATTGCTTCATCACGTAGCTTCACCTCTTCTCCAGACTGTCCACTGTAACAAAAACCATAAGCTGTCAATGAAATAAGAAAGGTGTGATAGCTTTTCATTCTCATCTAAGAAAGATCAATAAAGATGATACTTTCGCACTTCTGCTAGTGTACTTTTCTGCTTTCAGAATTATAGTTGCTCTTCTAAAAGTCTTTTTAAACTCAAAGAGTTGTAACGTTCTGCAATTAAGCTGACAAGTATAGACACTACTTAGAGAAGTGAGTTCTCAGTTTCTTATTGGCAGTTAGAAAAGAACAGTAAATAAGATTTTATTAAAGACCACAGGATAATGTCAGACTCAGCATGATGAATAGTGTAATTTTAAAATAGGCATCTTGACATATATAGGAATATAGTGCCCTAAAATCAGGGAGGCAGTAGAGTTGTCTTTAAGTGTATGTAAGTTTGCCACCTAATGGCCATGTGTTGCAAAGTAAAACAAACAAAAAGTCACAATACACAGCAAGGTACAAAGAGATGACAGAGTGGTACGATTTCATTTTAGCCAATATAGAGGTTTTAGATCAAGAAGTACAGAAGCTTTCATCACATCTAATTGGTACCATTTTCTTTATAAATAATAGAGGATATAAAATATGCAAAGTGCAAACAGTGTATTTGTTTCAGCTTTCAACAAGCTCAATCAAGACATACAAGCTAAGAGCAGCTGTACACTAAATCATGCAGATCAAATATGCTAGTTTAGAATCACAAAGAAAAAAACTAAACAAGACAAATAATGCTTTGTGGAGGTTCTAGTAAGGCCTTTTCTGTAACACAGAAAATCAAAGATTCCCCTTTCACCTGATATGATACTAGTATTTTTAACTGTAAGTGCATTTAGCAAAAAGGAAATATTGTTCAGTGTACCTCTGTCCCTCCTTCAGCAGCTCTATGTCTGGTGGTCTGCAAAAAGAAGACACGGAATGAAGATTTTTTTCTGATAAATCAATGTTCTGCAAATATACATTAATACATAAAATACTTAGTTGAGGATGGAAGGGACATCTGGGGGTTTTCCAGTCCCCTGTTCAAAGCAGGGTTAGCAAGAGCAGGTTTATTCACACATGTTCACAGAGCACGACTTGTGTGCCTGCAGCATAATGCTGATACGCTGAAGGACATTTAACAGAATCAACGTGTCACACAAATGTTAGTCTGAATTTTTTCAAGTAGTTTTTTTCAAGTAGTTGTAGACTGCTTTCAGATCACCCTTTGGTCTACTATTTAATTCAGTAAACATGCCAAAATCCTTACAGTTTGCAAAGTTCCTACTGTAAAAACAATCCTGGGCCATTTATAGGAATACGCTTCTAATTAATTTAAAAAAAGAATATTCAGGATATCTTTAATTAAAATTTGATTTTGTTAAATATTAGACTATCAAACTATATTGCTTTAAGAAAACCAAGGTCAAAGGTTTATGGAAATTCTAAGAGATGTTAATGAAGAAATTCTGATTTGTTTCTTTCCAGAGCTCTACTTGCAGTTAATCTGCTTGTATTCAGTTACGAGGCAGCATCACAATGCTATTCAACACTGAATGTTGAAATCTTCACCTACCTGTCCTATGAATGACAGAAAACCTTTTAAGCATGCACTAAGCATGACTAAAGTCAAGGCACTAACACCTCTCAGACAGTGTATAAAAAAAATCCGCCAAGTTTAAAAAGATGAAAGCTGCACCACTCATGAAACTGAGTTTGGAAACTCACGGTGATAACATGCAATGATTTAAATTACTGACTCCATATAACTCTTCTTCATAGTTTAACATGGAGATGATAGCCTTTTCTGTCGAGAAGAATGTCAGCTATCCCCATATATAAATGTGTATCAGTGTGTGCCCACCTATGTGGTTGTGCAAAGAGATACCCAGCCATGAACTATCTGGGGGTGGGCTTGGTTGGTTGCTTGGTTTTTGATACCTAACACTTCCCCCCAGCCACACAGTGTAAGTAATTTACCATATCACAATTGTACACTTTCAACGTTAAGATTAAAGGGAGATTGTAGAAATACTTTCTTTAAAGACAGAAAAACAATAGCACCAGAATATTGGTAAACTTAAATGTGAAATTAAGAACCAAGTTTTACTTACTAGAATACCTCTGATCAGATCAGGCCACTCTAAACCTCTTCTCTCATTGATAAGGTATTTCACATGACTGATCTGAACTCTGAAAACAAGCTCACACATGCAATTTCTGCTTGCTTCTTTTGTTGAAACCAGGAGACTATAAGAAGTAGTATCTTGGAGAGTGAAACTGAATAAATTCATCTGAGCATTCTCTAGGCAAGTATTTATTGTTAAACACTGACACCCATTGGCTCAATTCATTATTTGCAGGGCTGTATCTCCTGAGCTAGGAACATGGATTGCACCCCAATGTTCCAAAACAGGTACTGCAGGAGCAATAGGAAATGGGCAACCTGAAGGGTGCACAGGATAGAACCTCTTCAGAATCTGCTTTCAGGTACAAGCATTCTCTGTCTAACCTTAAGTTCACTGCCAAGTGCTGTGCTAAAATTAGGAAATCTTTTCTGTTAACAACAGTTACCTCTCCTTCAGCTGAATAATTTTGATGCACGGCAGCTAATTAATTAGCGTTGTAACTTGGAGAGAGAAATTAATATTCTTAAAAGGAACAATGAATGTATAAGATTATACTCACTTTTCTTCTTCTCTCATCCATACTGGACTTTTGGAAATTTGAGCTTCAAAATATTTAGATGCTCTATAGCAAAAGTTGCTGCAAAAGCACTGAAAACAAGAGAGAGCACAGTAAAATATGACTAAAGACAACATTAACACTCATAGAAAGGTACAAATGTAATTTGTTTTCATGCCTGTAAAATTAAGTACCAATTCAAATTTCCCACCTGAGAAACCAAACCTATAAAATAGTTCTATCCAATTCCCCCAAAGCCACTTTTAGCTTCTTTTTTCCCCCCACTTCTCTGATTTTGCATTTTTTATTACACAGTGAGAAGTAAACCAGTGTTGGCTTCTACAAAACAACAACAAAAAAAGCCCACCCCAAACTGTTCAAAGAGCAATCCCTAACCCAATAAAGTGATCACAGAGTTTAAAAGACATGCAATAAACCTCAGGTTTTTAATAATGAAGATCTTGGATATTTTGCAATACTCAAAATGGTACCTAAAATTTTGCAGCATCTTTGTAAAATTAACTTGCACGTGTGCATCAGGGAACAACATAAAATATCCCACTGCTTCTCAGAGACTTGCCTGGTAGCTTGAGAAAGCAATCCTAGAATTTTTTGTATCCCAGCATTGTAACCAGAGGAAAGGTGTGTATACTAGTGACAGTGAAGAAATTTGTTTCAGAACTAGAAACATTTATCCTACAATTCAGTGTTTAAGCACCTGCAGGTGACTGTGTATTCTGTGAGCAAGCAAAGAAGACTTTTTACACAACCACACTCAAAGTCCAGAAATTGACTTTGTGAAGACATGGGTTTTCTGTTAAAAAGTCCTCCAAAAAACCTCTAAAGGTAGTCACACTAAGGAGTACATAAGATATAACTGGCATTACATTACTGCAAGCTCCAGTAAAGGGAGTGCACTTTGACTCCACTAAAGCTCATTGACTATAGTAGAGAAAAATAGTGAACACTTCTTCACAAATATCTGCTATCCAATTAAAACCTTCCATGTTATGGTTAACTTTAGAAAAGAAAATAAGTGTTTTGGTTTTTTTTGTCTTTCCAAAGAGTGCATCTAGAAACTGAAATGCACAAAACACTTCATATTCAACAGTTCATGAAAATGGTTTCCGTAAGAACCAAACATAATGGCTCTGAATGGAACCACTATATGAATGCTGTCACAAAATGCATTTCTGATGTTGAGACAACAGTCAATCACTTTAGAAACAGACTTGTTACCATACCTTTCTTTCAGTGATATCATAAACTCTGTTAGTTTTGGTTGAAATCCTGTACTTCTGTTTTGGCACCTAAAACAAGATGCTTTCATCAGCAAGACTGTTACTTCTATTACAACTTTACAGAAAACTTGATTCTTAATTCACATATTTTACTATATACAGTGTGATCTATTTTAACTGAATGGCATACAACCATCCTTCCTCTCTTTTGATAACTGTACCTTTTCAGATGCAAGAACAGCAATTTACCTTTAATCATTCCCATCTCACCATCTGTAGAGGACAAGTTCACATCTACAAGAATGCCAGCACTGAACATAAACCAGTGGAGCTGCCATGGTAGAAACTCTACTCATGTGTAAGTGTTGGGCAATTACAGACAGGCTATTCTTTAATCCTATCTATTATATGCACATCAGACTGTAGTGTCAGAGACAGAATTTGACACAAGTAATGTACATTTTAGAGCAGATGCATATGCATTCACATAGTAATATCCCTACATTGTATTGTTTCACCTCAACCCTTCCCACAGAGATAAATGATTACACTGAAGAAGGAACAAGATTTCCAAGTTTCTGCACGCAGGAAGGCAGGCCATGGAGCCACACCTCACCCATCTTTGTCACTGCCAGAGTAAATGCTAACTGATTCTGTCATACAGTGATGACTGTCAGATGGTCAAGTTTTATCTTTTGCTCCAGAAGCACTACACTGAAATGGAATGATATGATGCCTGGCCCATTATTTGACAGTACTTCAATCTGTGATTGATATTGTAAGCTTAAAATTAAACCCAAACAACCAAAATATGTAAGAGAATAAAAATTGTGAATATATTCTTATCCTAACAGCAGTAATAAAAAGCAACTTACATTTTCCAGTTTATTTTGACATAGTGGATAACCACACAGTTTGATGATAGACCTTTCATCAACAATGTCTTTATAGTGAGATGGAGTAATAAATTTTCCCTGAAATGACAAGAAAATAGTTCAACAACAGATACTGGAAAATCTGTCATTTTTTTTATACTCAAAGCATCTCATAAATTAAAAATATTTGTTTGCTTATAAGATTTATAACAACTACCTAGTAAGTTTAATTTAACATTTAGAACCTATACAGTAAAAACAGTAAAAAGGTAAACAGGGAAAGAAGAGAGACATGGGCACTTCCTTTTAAGTATACAAGAGCTTCATAACTTTCCCTCTAGTGTGGTTCCTATTTTCATAGTTTTTCTCTATTGACATGTTTTGTACATCTATTTACAACCTTAACAGGAGTTATCACCATACTGTTCCAGCAAAACTGTCCTGCCAAACTGTGCTGTTGCATTATAGAGACTTTGGCTAAATTCACAGATGACAGGATGTAAACCTATATTTTTATACTTAATTTATCAGTCCAGAACCAGAGAGGCATAAATAAAGGCTGTGGTAATTAAGTGAGGATTCATAAGTGCCTCCAGTCCTGCAAAACTAGGGCATGTTCTCACCGCAGAACCGGAGAGGGAAGAAATGGTTTGTCTGCTTTGCAGCAAATTGTTTCATGAACTTTTAAAATAAAGTTGTATGCTAAGATAGAAGATTTTGATACTATTTTTAACACCTACAGAACTCAGAAGGAACTCTTCAGTAATGTCCTCTTCCAGGAGCTGTTCAACGATACGCAATGCTTTTTTCTCAGATTCAATCTTCTTTCTCACAGCAGCCTCGAGAGCTGTTTTCCTGCAACAGAACAGACACTCAATGACCCACACTGCAGATTTCCATAAACCAGTCTTCAATCATATCTCTACTGTTTTTTTTTTCCCTGAAATAACAGTATTTTACATTTTTCTTCATCACATTGGCAAACAAAGCAACAAGTAACTGGGCCAGTAAATCTGTAACAATCACAATGGAGTTCCCAGCCTTGGTTTGCTTTATTTCCACCCCAGTCAGGAAAAGCATTGCCCCCTAGGGCATCGCAATACCTCTGGACAAGGTTACCCAACTCTTCTTGCAAGATTAGGAGAGCCAGAACTGACTGGACAAAGAGGCTGGGACAAGCAATTTATGGAGTGTTGCCAAAAGAATGGGAGCTGGATGAGATACGAACAGTGGGAAATAAAAAGAACTAGGACAAGACTGCAAGACTGTGAGTGTACAAGGTAAAAGAAAAAAATAAATCAAAGAAATCCCACTACAGTAGATTTCCTAAGTGTTCTTAAGTCTTGCCACTACTCTTTTGTCAGCAAATACCCAGAGAGAAACCATCTAGGTGTCTCCAATCTCTATCTGGACACACTTCCCATAGAGGTTCTCAGTGTACAGTCATTCTACTGTCTTCACTGTTCACCTGGAAGTCTAGCTTTACAACAGAATCAAATAAACATTCAAGTACTTCTCCATAGCTGAAAGTGTTGGGTTTTTTCCCCTCAAAGTTTGTTTTTTAAAGCGAATAAAGAAAAATGGCAGGCTTGCAAAGAAATTAAGATGGCAAAAAGCAAGCACTACAGAGTAAGGAAATGGAGCTTAGAGGATGGATTCATAAACTTTTAGCATATTATACAATGCATGCTGTTAGAAATTATATGGCATCACTCCAAATCAGCCTGCATGGTGTTGATGCTGGTGATCTCCTGAAGTTAGTCATGACACACCTAGAAAAATTAATACAGGAGGTAGAAAACGTGATTTCCAGGCAATGAAAACAATGTGAATGCCACGTATTATTAGTGAGAGGCTATACCTTTGAGCAGCATCTTCATTCTTCAGAGCAGCTGAATGCTTATTTCCTAGAAATCAAATATACAAAGTGGAAATATGGAAATTAGTGTACTTTCTTCCTTTAACAGTGGGAAACACTGGAACCTGGAAAACACTAAAACTGTAAATGTTATCAAGACACTAGCTTAGAAACTTGCTTTTGGTGGCCCAGAGTGACTTCAGCTAGCCAGAAGGGAAGGGTGAAGAGAGACAGGCCCAGCTCTCCTCATGCTCTCATACATCACATCTCGAGTCAGAAAGCTACAGGAAAAATAATTCTGGCAATTTCCTGTCACCCACACTCCCCCTGGTTCTCCAGCCCAGTCTTACTCCTGCCCCCCCCTGCTGGCCCACACTGTCCCAAGTGCTCACCGCTGGGCTTTGCTCCCGCCAGGGCTCCACGACACGCCTCACGCCAGCACCCGCTCCCTGTCCCTCTCCTCCCCCTCACCAGCACNGCTGAGGTGCTGAACGCCGCCCAGGGAAGGGGCTGAGGTGTTTGTTTATTTATTAGAGAGGAAGGAATTGGTGAGTGGGAAGCTTCACGTGATTCTGATGCTGTCCGGTCGCACCTCTGAAAAGATTTAATTAGAAAGTGGATTAAGTATTAAGGCCTGAGACGGTCTGTGAGCTCAGCGGGTAAATCCCTGAAGAGCGCTGGGGGTGCTCAGGGCGGGAAGTCCATTGTGAAGCTACTGGGGGCTGAAAAGGCAAGAACATTAGCTTTCAAAAGGATATTTAAATATTATTCTGGGAGGATTAGTAGCATTCTGTAAAATTAAGAGCTCAAATAGTACAACGTGTGGTAATAAAGTGCATGATAATGACTGAATTAAAACGTCAGGCTAAATACACAGATAGATTACAGCAACATAAACATGTTAATATAGGCCGTTGAGAATAGAAAGGGAGTTATTTATTCCTTCATTAATAAAATTCACACACAGAGGCTTCTTAAGCTTTTGTGAGTTTCCTGTTTTTTGTAAACAGACAGGTATCTTAGGTTTCCTAAGTTAAGTTACCTCTTACATGACGTAGCTGAGGTCAAACATAGGAAGAAGGATTGGGGACATTACACTGAGATGTCTGTATAAATATGGTACTTGGGTGTTTTGATGAATAATTAGCCGATTATCCAGAAGTAGAGGTAATTGACACTCATAGAAATCATATAGGCAGGTTTAGGCACATTGCATTACTTAACAGCAATGATAACTTTGCTGTTTTATGCCCTATCTCATGGGATAACCAAGCTTAATTTTATTTTTAGTTCATGGTCCTGACTGCATAAAACTTTTTATGTACTTCATGTTACTCAGA
Organism: Chloroceryle aenea; assembly: GCA_013399075.1. Lineage (NCBI taxonomy): Eukaryota > Metazoa > Chordata > Aves > Coraciiformes > Cerylidae > Chloroceryle > Chloroceryle aenea. The sequence continues at coordinate 102,263 of VWZY01013001.1, read as the reverse complement.
TTCTTAACTGTTTTTAGGAAGAAAGTTTCACATTTTAGTATATCGAGGTAAAAGGCCACTGAACTATCTCAGCGTAGACACCAGAAATATCTGAATGTGTAATAATACTGCCTGTGTAATCTTGATTGAACTGTTGATAGAAAGCAGGGTGGTTGGATCAGCTGTGCACATCCCAGGCACCAGGTTAGTGTTCCAGTCAGGGCTGAGCAGGAGCCCTTCTGGTGAGGACATGGGCACCTGCACTTGGTTTGCAGGGAGCCCAGACTTGCTGTGTGTCCAGTAGCTGAGGTCTTATAACTTCCTAAGATGATCCTGATAGTACTTGAAAATTTGCTTCTCTGTACATAAAATGTAGGTTGTTTCCTGTCTGGGATACTGTCTCCTGCAAATATGAGGAGTAGAATAATACAGTGTGTGCTTCTTAAAAATGCATTTTTCCTTTTATTTTTTTTTTGTCATGTGGTCTTCATAATATATGTCTATTTAGGTTGTTCTCATTCTTCTGTTGGCATTATTTTGGATAATTTGGTTAGTTTTCAGTCTCTGTTTTTACTTCATATCTTCTAATACTGTGCTCCTTGATTTATTATAGTTTTCAATGCCTGAAGAACTAAGTCAAACTACAATGGCAGTTGATGAACTTCAAGCCATAATACAAAGATGCGTAAGTAATTTTCTTTCCACTGAAGTAGTAAGCGTAAGCAGTGTGTGTTTCTCTTCATATATTATAATTAAAACCAAAATGACCCCAAATCACAAGATGGTTGTTAGCAGAACTCATTGGTCAGCTGAGTTCAGCCTCCATGTTTCATTGACATCTCTGTGGTGCTTATGCCAAGATGTTTGATAACTTAGAAAGTGCTATTCAAATACCCCTTTGTCTGCTGTAGTAACTCTTCATAGCCCTTTTAATATGGGAAAGCTGTATATAAGAAAATAAAAGTTAGATGACACTAGATTTAATTGTTAAATGAAAGCTTGGATTTTCATATTTTTTATTTGCCTTTTATAAGTACGGAGTTAAATGTGTGTATTTTCTTTTCTAGCAAATTCTGGAAGAAGCTGATTTCAACGGAGAAGATTTTAATCTGTTTCAGGTAGCAGGTCAGAAGTGTTTAGAAGATGGGTATGCAGCTCAGTTATTAGAAGTAATTCAAAATGAGAAAAATAAGGTGGGTTTAAGTTTGCACTGTATGTTAATTATGTGCTAAGGCTGTTAAACAGATAAAACAGCTTGTTAAAAAGGGAAAGCTTTTCTGTTGAAAAAGGCTCTACATATGAATAGTGAAGAAGTTGCTTTGTGTTAAGTGCCTGTTCTCGTGTAACTTCAGGGAACTCACTGAAACCAAGTCGTGGTAATCAACAACCATTAATAACTGTTTTTCAGTGAGTTAGGCAAAGAGAAAAGAGAGGACAAAAGCATAATTAAAATTAAGTGACAGTGATCCCTCTTGCAGGACAGGATTTCAGATGTTGTACAGGGTCTGGCTGGCATACAGATGATTTTTTTCATGGCAGCCTCTATGGTGCTGTGGTTTAGATTTGTGACCAAACCAGTATTGATAATATGGCAGTGTTTCAGCTGTTGCTGACCAGTGGTTACACAGCACCAAGGCTTTCTCCATTTCTCACTCAGCCCTCTCAGTAAGGGGCTCTGCAATAAAAGCAGATGGGGATGGGGACCCATTCCAAAGCAGCTCTTGCTTGGAGACTGGCTGGGCACTGGTTTGTGTCATTCCCTCCCACCCCCTGCTCTCTTTTGTCTTTTACTTATTAAATTGTCCTTATCTTGACCTATGAGGTATTCTCTGGTTTACACTTCTGATTTTCTTCCCCCATCCCACTGAGTGGGGAGAACAAGAAAGCAGCTGGTGGGTGCTTAGTTGCTGTCTGAGGTCAAGCCACCACAGATGGATATAATAATACCAGACAAAACTTTTAACAGCCAACTAAGCTGATGCTAATGTAAGAAATGCTAAATAGGCACTTTGAGGCACTGGAGAATATACTAAATTGTACTCAGATAAGTAGGAAGTTCATAAAGAAAGTGAAGGATGGATGTTTTGGTGATGTCACATGGGATTCACAGTCTGTTTTTGAATTTTTTGAGTTTGGAGTAACAATTGGATCTCCATCTCCTCAGGTTAAACATCATTTGCCTAAGCATTCTTTCTTTTAGCAAAACTCAGTCCTGTTTTAAATATATTGTCATATAGGTTCTTAGAAATACATACTGATATGTTAGAAATAACACATTGAAGAAAATATGCAACTGTGTTTATAGGTATGGGAGAGAATACAATGTATGTCAAATACAGAACTTTATGGTAATAGTATTAAAGTTTCAGTTACATTATTACACTGTTGGTTACAACTAAGACATTGATCTGCTGCCTTCTTTGGCTACTATATATACAATTATTTTCTACATTTAGATGATGTCCAGTTTTGGTTTATTCTCTGAAAATCTGTTTTTTAGGTTATCATCAAGAATATGGGTTGGAATCTCATCTCTCCTCTTGTTAGATGTATCTTCATGTATAAAGAGGAAGATGAGAAGCGAGAACACTGCCTGAAGATACTAGATCAGTTGGCACAGGTATGGTTTTGAAATATATAATAAAATAAGTGTAGGGAAGGGAGTGGTCCTAATTTTCCCCCTGGTTTCCAAAGAAAACAAGGCATGAATACTTCTGGGTTCTTCAGTCCATTTCCTGTAACTTTTAAACTCGCAGGCCAGTTTCATCTGAAGTAGACACGGGCTTAATGTTCTCAGAGGTAATTAACCTCTTATAAGTCTTGTAAGTGGAAAAAACAAAGAGACGTAGCATTACTTTAAAGAAAAAGGCAGATAGAACTCAAAGTTTTTGATAACTTTCTGCTCCAGTGAGAGCAGCCACAGCAATACTGCCTCTTGTCTACTGCAGATAGCATATGACAGTAAGTTTGGATCTGTAGAAAGCTATTTCCCCTTTCATACACATGTACTTAAAAAACAACTTGGAAACTTGAGCTGAATTCCCACTGAAGTTCTTTTCTGTCTCTTCCTGAGGATTACTTTGCTAAGGTACTGTGAGGTTTTCATAGACCATTGAAATCAAGTTTAGTGTCATTATTTATTATTGTATGTTTTCAGCTTATATCAAAGTGTACACACATATACATTCTACAGAAGATGTTAATTGTAGGGAACTACTTATTGTTTTGTAATTGTTTTCTGGGGCAGACACTGACCTGTTTAGGAGACTGGTTGACAGAGTCCCTTGGGAGGCAGTCCTAAAGGGCAGGGGAGTCCAGGAAGGCTGGACATTCCTCAAGAGGGAAATCTTTAAGGTGCAGGAGCACGTGGTCCCAGTGTGCTATAAGATGAGCTGAAGGGGAAGAAAGGTGGCCAGGCTGAAGAGAGATCTTTGGCTGGAAGTCAAGAAGAAAAGGAAAGTCTGTGGCCTATGGAAGAAGGGACAGGCCAGTCAGGAAGACTACAAAGATTCCGTGAGGCTGTGCAGGGAGAAAATTAGAAGGGCCAAAGATTAACTAGAACTTAATCTGACAAATACCATAAAAGACAATAAAAATGTTTTTATAAATACATTGACAGCAAAAGGAGAACTAAGGAGAATCTCCATCTTCTGTTGGATGTTGGGGAAAACATAGTTACCAAAATTGAGATAAAGGCTGAGGTACTGAATGCCTTCTTTGCCTCAGTCTTTAATGGTAAAACCAGCTGTCCAGTGCCCAGCCACCTGAGCTGCATGACAGGGTTGGGGAGCAGAATGAAGCCCCTATAATCCAAGAGGAAATGGTCAGGCACAAATCCATAGGGCCAGATGGGATCCACCCAAGGGTACTGGAATACACTGTCAGAAGTGCTCACCAAGACATTTTCCTTCATTTACCAGCAGTCTTGGCTAACCAGGAAGGTCCCAGTTCACTGGACCAAAAATGGCGACCATCTACAAGAAGGGCTGGATGGAGGATATGGGGGAATATGGGCCTGTCAGTCCAATGTCAGTCTTGGGGAATGATATGTAGCAGGTCATCTTGAGTGCCATCACATGGCACATACAGGACAAGGAGGTGATCAGGCCCAGTCAGCACAGGTTTCTGAAAGGCAAGTCCTGCTTGACTAACCCAATCTCCTTCTTACGGCAAGGTGCCCTGCTGAGTGGATGAGGGAAAGACTGTGGATGTTGTCTACCTGGACTCTAGTAGAACTTGTGACACTGTCTGCCACAGGATTCTCCTGGAGAAACTGGCTGCTCATGGCTTGGATAGATGGATGGATGCTTTGTTGGATAAAGAATTGGCTTCATGGCCAGGCTCAAAGAGTTGTGGTGAATGAAGTTAAATCCAGTTGTTGGCTGGTCACAAGTGGTGTTCCCCAGGGCTCAGTACTGGGCCCTATTCTCTTTGATATTAATGATCTGGATGGAGGGGATCAAGGGCACCCTTAGTAAGTTTGCAGATGACAGACACCAGATGGCCAAGAAGGCCAACAGCATCCTGGCTTCTATCAGAAACAATGTGGCTAGCAGGGATAGGGAAGCAATCGGTACTAGTGAGGCTGCATCTCAAATACTGTGTTCAGTTTTGGGCCCCTCACTACAAGAAGGACACTGAGTTGCTGGAGCATATCCAGAGAAGGGCAGTGAAGTTGTTGAAGGGTCTAGAGACCAAGTCTTATAAGAAGCAGCTGAGGGAACTGTGGTTGTTCAGCCTGGAGAAAAGGCAGCTGAGGAGAGACCTTATCTCTCGCTACAACTACCTGAAAGGGGGTTGTAGTGATGTGGGGGTTGGTTTATTCTCTCAAATAACTAATGACAGGACAGGAGGAAATGGCCTCAAGTTGTGCCAGGGGATGTTTATGTTGGGTATTAGGAAAAGATTTCTTCACCAAACTGTTGTAAAGCCCTGGAACAGGCTGCCCAGGGAGGTGGTGGAGTCCCCATTTCTGGAAGTGTTTGAAAGATATGGTGTGGGGTGATAAACCCCATGAGTGACATGGCTTAGCTGTGATCTGGAAGTGCTGGGTTAATGGTTGGACTTGATGATCTTGAAGGTCTCTTCCAACCAAAATGGTTCTGTGATTCTTAAAGATTATGTTGGATGCTCAGATCTGCTTTCTTGATGTTCAGGAAGTTCTGTACTGAAGTCTGCTTGTTCTTCAGCTTATGACCATCACTATTAAAAAAGTATTAATTGTTCTTGTCTTGCAGCTATGCAATCCAAAGGAACTTTTCTTGGGTTTACTTGAGCAGATTGAGCAGACCTCTGGAGAGCAAGTGTGCCAAACTGTCATGTTATTGCTTCAGCCTTTGCAGACAGGTAAGATTCAGTTTCTCATGTGATTTCTGAATTAAATTATTTTCTCATTTATTTATCAATGCAATGTTTAGCCTTTGCTGGAATAGTTTCAGAATATGTTTGTCCCAACAGGTTTTACCATTTATTATATTCTGCAAAAAACTCAAGGTGCAACTTTCATGCTTATATTGACCTGTTAGAAAAAGATTTTAAATGGGATTAATGGCATCAACTGAAAAAGCAATATTCAGCTACTATTCACCATTTACAGGAATATTGTCCTGCGACAGTGATATTCAGAGGTGTCAACCATTCACACTGTTGTTACAGAAATAGAGAATTACATGGATTTGTGAAGTTCTTCATTATTCAATTTCTAAAACATAGAGTTCCATATTTTCATAGTATGAAACTCTTATTTCAGATTGAAGCAGGTTGAAATATTTGCTTGGTGAAGGGGAAGCATTCTTCTGGCTTACACATAAAACCTAAAAATGTTGGGTTTGGACACCCATTAAGTAAGGAACAAGTAGTAGTATCTCTTTTGATATGTGAGATGAAACCAAGTGTCATGTATCAAGTTTACTTCTGATTGTAGCAGCCTCTGAGATGTGTTATAGAATTATGTTAGAACTTAATCAAAGAAGCATTTTGGTAATTAGAAGTATGTGGTGTTTTGGATTGCCAGTCTGCAGTTGCCCTCCACTGAGTGCAGTTCAAGTGGAGAGCTGTGTGTGCAGTTTCCTCAGCCTGGGAGCTTCTCTGTTGGTTCTGCCGTGGAGTATAGAACAGTTCTGACTGCTTCAGGTAGAGACAGATCTCAGCAGAACGGTTGGGCCGTTGCCTCTGGTTTTGCCCATCACAGGAGGAGTCAAGCAATAAGTGAGTTTTCCAGGTCAGCTAGCTGAATGTTACTTCACTTAGTCTAGTTCTTGAAAGATTATTGTTTTTCCAGTCCTCATTATGGTGCTGCGGAGAAATGAAGAATGTGTTCAAATGCTTGACTGCTTTAATATTTGTCATTCTTAAATGTATGGTCATCTTAACGTAAGTTAAGCATAGTAAACTAGGTGATGATGTTTAGTCTTGCTGGATTTACTCCTGTGATTGCAGGTATCAGTCCCTTTCCTGTCCTGAAACTAAAGGCTTTCTTATGTAGTCACGTGTTTTTTCTGTTTTTCTCAACATTTTCCTCTACTAATGATTTCTCTCTCTCTGCCTCCCCAACCCCCCTTTTTTTTTTTTCTTTTCCCTCAGTACTTTTGAAGCTTCAGAACAAGAAGGCCTACTCAGTGGGTTTGTCTTTGGCCATGATCATGAATCAGCTTACTTCCTTACCTGTACCTTACACAAAACAACAAATACAAGAAGATAAACTCGGTCTCTGTCAGTGTTGTAATGCAGTGGTGGACTTTGCTAAACCTTTCGTGAATGAAGTTGTTAAAAACTTGGAAAAGTTACCAGAATACAATGACATGGAGCTGAAAGAAGAATTATTAAAATTGTGAGCATTTAATGTCAGTGTAATATATTCCTGTCACCTCACCAAATGAACAGTAGTTGTTTATTACATAGGCAGTAAGTATGTCATTTATAAGTGTTTTATAGTGATGCCAATTATTTTAACTAATGTGGTATTTCAGAAAACAACACTAAATATTATATATTTATGGAAATATTTTCTATTTCCATATTTATGAAGTGGTATTTCAGAAGTAAAAATAATTATTTTCTTAGTGGAGGGAAATGGTAAGGAAATAGAAGTCTCTGTACTGTGGAGCTGATTTGGTGCTCCTCTGCTTCTCCTCAAATGTGCAACAGTGAGGATAACCATATCCTGGAGGTGAAGTATATAACCATATCCTGGAGGTGAAGTATATAACCATATCCTGGAGATGAAGTATATAACCATATCCTGGAGATGAAGTATACTGCAGGAGATGTTCTTTTCTTTTTTTTATTTTTTTTTTATTCTGCTTAAAATATCAGGAGTAGTGACAGCTCATATAAGTATAGGCTTTATTCTGGGTCATCAATGACACTGTTACAGTCTCTATTTGTGATCATATTGGTGTTTTAGTTTCACCACTTTTTATTTCAGCTGTATGAAAAGCCTGAAATACCCATTATTGACAGCTCAGCTTGAACAACTTGAGGGCATTGAAGACCATCCCTTTCGGCATTTTGCTGCTGAAATTATAGTAAGTGCAGTCAAAATTAATCACAGTGTTTGCAAAACCAGTGGTCTAGTTCAGAATTGCCTGTAATACATTCTAGAACTCATTTTGCTTCCTTTATTGATCAGTGGGATGTCTTACTGGGCCTTGTAAGATAACGCAGGTAGATCAAAGTCTAGAACAGTTCTGAGTCCCACCTCTAGACATAAACATCTGGCAAAGATAGTTTTGATCTTTGATAAATCAGTTTGGATTGCTCTCTGAATCAGCAGCTGCTGCTTTGCTGTAACTGGTTCTTTCCCTTGGTGGTGTATGGATTTATTAGAATATCTAAAGAATTATCTTTGCTGCAGTATTACATCGTGATGAAATCTACATGTCACCTTTAATCCAAGTGTTTGAGAGAGAAATCTAGTGCAGCAGCAGCTGATTATTAAAGAACATGAATCGATGTTTGATTGCTGCTGCTGTTGATGGACAGTGGGGACATGTTCACATCATGGAAATGGAAGTTGCAGAGAAGACATAGTGGGGTGAAGCTGTCTGAGGGGTTGGAGAAATCCACTACTGGAGGAAGATGGCAGAAATGGCTGTGAACTATGAACTAGGGAGTTAGAGAAAGACAGCTTTTTCCACGACCAGAAGATGATCTCAGTGAAGGAGGCAGGGATTACCAGATGATCTCATGGATGAAATAACTGAAGGGTGCTCTGAAAAGCTGGCTGTTTCATCCTGCCTCTCCTGTTGGGCAGTCAGAAATCATGTTTTTTATGCTAATGAATTACCTTTTCTTCATTTTCTCAAGAAATTCACTTCTGCTGTTTGTGGAATTGGGTAATGAGAGTTGCAGCTAAGAGCAGGAAAGTCATACTTTTACTATATGAGATCTTGTGTAATCATCATTTCAAAAATGTGAGATCCCATATGTTCCATCTGGACAACTCCAGAATAGTGAGTTAACCTTGAACTTGCTATTTCTTCGTGATAGGTACAGTAGGAGTTACACTCCCTCCTAATATACACAAATGTGTGTGAGGGGGAGAAAAACCCCACACTAGTATTTGTGAAGCACTCTGGTGTTACTGTGTTGTGCATCACTGGAACGAAAGGCTGTACAGAGTGTTTCTAACTTTAAAGCAGGGCTTGCCTTCAGCAGATAAAACATCATCTTGTATATTGATTAGTGAGCAGAAAACAAAATATTGAGTATTCTGTGATCTGAAAAAGACAGGGGTCCTGTGGCATAATGTTATCGGGAAGCTATCCTTACTCATAGCATTGTGGCTAAGGGAGCCCAGCTGGAGTTTTGCAGGCTGACTTTGTCTTTTGCTAACTTCAGAGTGCTTGACTTTGCCATCTTAATGACATTTTTTCTAACAGTAGTTATTTTTCCTGCAGGGTATTTTTGTGTATGTTTCATAAATGCTCACAAAATACTTATATTAACTTATGTTATGTAAGAGAATTTACTGTAAATACAGTTTACAATTAAGCTTTGAAACTTAAGTGGTACATTGGTCTTTTTAAAGCAGCTATGGGCAATCTGTTTTTCTTTTTTAGGACATTTTGTGGGATATAAGAGAACTGATACCATTAGTGTTTTTACATCATAAAAACAAAAGTCCACAGTGGGAGAATCAGGAATTTGCAGACATAGAGCGAAAGAATTCTGCAGATTCTTTGGCATGTCTGGCTTATCTGATATTTGTTCATCATTTTGGTATCGATTGCTTCCCAATGGTATTTAGGTAAGAACTATTCTTAGCCACTTATTGTAAGTCTGTACTTTGAAGATCCTTTCTAAGCATAAGAAATCTTAATTTGTGAATAGTTAGGAATGAAAACTGTATTTGTTTTATGTCAACACTTAATGCATTTATAGTTTATGTAGCTTGTATTATTTACCTAAGAACATACTCCAGTCCTGCAGATTACTATAGTTTAATTTTAGCTGAGTTATCCATTTAAGGAAACACACATGCTGAAAATTAACACTTTCAATTGCATATTTAGAGACAGTTTCCATGTAAGAGTTAACAGCAGTTTAACTTACTATTCAGTGTCTATTTCAGCTAAAGATGTTTTTATAAATATTTCTAAAAAGACTAATCCTGTCAAATATATTACATGCATTTACACACAGTTAGCTTATGCTGTTTACTGTAAACCTAATTTTTCTCTTTTAGTCCATCATACCTTCTGCAATGCAATATGACACACATTGGAGTGCTACTGAAAAGGTAGGGTTTATGGTATTTGGAGCTGTAGATAGTGGGTGTAATCTTTCAGAGTAATTCATAGAATCAAAGTTTGAATGTACCAGATAAATTCAGAGGTTTTTAAACCTGAGAGTTACAATGGCAAGTTCCACAACAAGATGGCTTCTTTTACTAAGAAGTATAAAAAGATGTCTAAAACATCTCTTTATTGTTTTCAGCTTGTATTGTTATACCCTATTTAGAAACTGTATTCTGAAAATGCAAAATTAAGGTCTTTTGAACACATGCAGAATGAGTAAGAGTGTTCTGTAACAATTAGTTTACTACTAGAGACTGTAGTGATAGTATGTAATATATTCTGCTATGATCTGCAATCTGATGAAAGATGAAGCTTTTTAAAGGAAACAAAACTTTTCTCCATATTGTGATTATTTTAACTTCCATAAGCAGCAGCACTGACAGGAAGTTGAAGGGAAGTTTGCATTATGGCAGCTTACCATTTTCTGGTAAGGTTTAAACAAACCTTCCTGGTCTCGTCAGTTTAGGGGCTGCTGTGGCTTTTTTTTTAGGCTTGCAGAACTATGCAAATGGAATCATCTAGGAAATGTTTAGTTTTTGTTGTTTTGTTGTTGTTGTTATTCGATGCCATGGTACCTGTGAGGTATGAGATCCTGCTTTGAGCATTCATTAAAAAAAAAAAGTCATTTCTGACCCTGAAGAGAGGACTCTGGTTTTCAACTTTTCATCAGATAATTGTAAAAATCTCTGAGAGCAATAATGAAAACACTGTATTTAGAAAATAGAATTAAAATTGTTGAGGGACAAGTTCTTTATGGTCTCTATTCTAGTATTTCTTCTGGAATATCAACTGTTTCTTTTTAATTAACAGCTTGAATTTGATAATGTTTCCTTCTTTTTCTAGAACAGAAGAATCTATGTTATCCAAAGGACTTGTAAGTTTTCTTTTAATAAAATTTTCAGTGTTAGAATGTTTATTCTTTCCAGTTTAAGTAGTGGTAGAACTTTAGTTTTCCTTTTTAAGAAAGGTACAAATGGTAGATCACGTAATAGCTTCAGAAATATTTTACAGCTTAATTAGATATTTTTCAGTCTTAACATTTATTGAACTTTACACACATGGAGTTCCTTGGAACTCCAAATGAGCATTTATAGTGAAGGCAGCTATAGCCATAAATGTTAAGCATATAGATTAATGTCTTACATATGTGCAAAATGTTGGCAGCTTTATTTTTTTTTTTTATCCCCACCTCCAGGATCTGTTTGAGAGCTCTTTATTGAGAATGGAAGACAACAGCCTTCTCTGTCAGTATTTAGAATTCAGAGATTTTATTAATGTACCTCAGGTAATAAAAAAAGCAATGTACAAAAGTCTTTATAGTTTGATTGATACCTAGCTTTATCTATGATATCTTTAAAGTTGTTAATGTCTTCCTGTCTTCTGGGTGTTTAAGAGAACATAGTACTGAACCTTTCTACACTTTTGTTGTTAAATTGAAACCTTCTTGCAATACAGAATTGGTTGTCTTTTCTACCTGCTGCATCATGACATTTCAGTGACAAAATACACTTAGTGTATATACAGGCCACTGAAGCAGGCAGGCACTGTTTGTAGTTTGCTCATTTTTGCCTCTTCCTTGCACATCTGCTGCTTGGCTACATTCTTATTTGGACCTGAAATGAGAATAGCATTCTTGTGTGTCAGCCCTGGGATTTCAGGCAGTGAAGTTAATGTGAATTTCTCTGAGAATCTTCTCATAGTCGTGGTTTTGTGGGCTGTGGGCTTTTGGTTTTGGTTTGTTGGGGTGGTTTGTTTTTTTTTTTTTCTTTTTTTAATGTCTTCAATAGATTTTAGTCAGTATGATGTAATCCAATAATCTGTATGTAATTAGAAATCATGTTTAATAATATGTATGTAATGAGAAATTATGTATTTTTGTCCAACTGCAGGATCTGGTGAAAGTTATGACCCTTTGTCCCATAGAGCATCTGGTATGTAATGTAACCTCCAGAATCAATTAAGTGCTGTATTTATTTAATTAAAATTAATCTGATAAAATCTTTTT
>VWZY01013001.1:75739-90455 GCA_013399075.1 Chloroceryle aenea | reverse complement strand
TTTTTTTCTTTAGAGAAAGAAGAGTTTAAATATTTTGCAGTTGTTCATAAACAAGTTTAATGCAGAGGGAAAATATACATTATTCAGGTACACATCCAAATTAGTGTAGATTGTGTAATTGCAGCTTAATTGCAGAGATGTGTATAATGTCTTCTGACAGAACTTCTATCTGGTAAAACACATTCATTTTACTATGTTAATTTCTGGATAAATAATGAATTTCAGTTGCCTCCCATAACATCAGCTGTTTGATGTAAGTTAGTGTTTACAGGTTACATAGTCTTTTTTTTTTTTCCAGTGGTTAAAATCCCACTTAGTGAATAAGGCTATAATGTCATGTACATTTTGAGCTAACTACTATATAAGCAGCTTTGAAGAGATAATATCTTCTTTTTTTGTTTGAAGGTGTTTACTGAAGACAAGCAACCATGCTGGTGTGGAAGGCTACATTATTAAAAATATAAAAGATCAGATTCACTCGTCGTTAACGGTGAGGCCACTGCCACTCAAAACCCCGTTCCCACCTCAAAATTCCATCACTAATATGTTGAGAAAATGTGTGCAGCTTAAGCTTTGAGTAGTGCATTAAAAAATCCACTCTGAAAAGAAATACAGGATTGAAAAATGATAAAATTCAAAGCATTAATTTGGCTTTTTTCACCATATGTATTTTTACATAATAATTTTATAATTGTATTTTTTAACTGCACAATCTTATCAAATTTTTCCAAGAAGTTATTATTACCTTTTCTGTTCTTGAAAATACACACTGCTTTCTTAAAAAGAAACTACTCAGTATTTTATATCCATACAGTTCCTCATTTCTTGAATATAATTCAAATTCTACAGTCCAGGCAGAATTATTAATTTTTTTCCTTTTTTTTTATGGTGACAATCATTATATAATGAGTGCTTCACAAACATTAAATTGATCAGAAAGGGTTGAGAGAGATGAAAGCCATTGAAATCTCAGATTTTATAATATTTTCTATGAGGAAGTTGGAAAAAAAATTAAAAATAAAATCTTTTTTTCTCTCTCTCTCTATTTTTTAATTATTATCTGCCTTGGGTCTTTTCCAAACCAAATTTGATTTTCAAGGATACTGCCTTTTGTCAAATAGGACAATAAATGTATGCAAATTTTATGCTAGCATAGTTATGTTAGAAAACAGTGGATTACTATTTATTAGATCATTGCCTGTCCTGTATATTGAATCAGCAGGGGTGAACAAGGTGGTAATATGAAAACTGTTCCAAAAGGGGCATTTACTAAAATTGAATAGCTTCTGAAATTTCCTTATTCATTAATTTTTGACTATGCAGCTTCAGAATTCTCTTAATACAGTTCTTCCATATAAAGTTCCCTGGCTGTCTAAAAGACAAACAATTATAAAATTTCATCATGTGAATTTGAATATTCCATTTTTTTTACAAAGAATTTTGCTGTAGTCATAATGTTAACAATTTCCTGTTGCTATCCATTTCTTTCATCTTTGTCTTTGTGCCCAGTTAATCTTCCCAGGCCCTTCCATCTGATCTGACATAGTAGACAGTTACCATTCTCATCTTCTTATCTATCTCAGTTTTCCTTCCAGTCCATTTCTGGAGGTTTAGGGGTATGCAAAGAAAAATTAAAACACTGGATCTCTTTAAAAAAAGAGAGTGAAAATCCTGTTATGAAATGAATAGAGTCTCTGGTAAAGAACTCTAACTGTTCCACAGCTCAACAAAGAGGGGAAAAAACTAGAGTGCCTACTACAATTTGCTAAGTTTATGTAAACAGATAGTAACTGTATTGATGGTAGTGTGCTGAAGAGGTGGAGAATCTATTCCCATGAAATTGAAAAGTCCAGCTTGGCATGGAGAGACAATGTAGGGAGGATGGTTATGAAAAGACTGGTTCGTATGCTTCAGCCACGTGTAGTAATGAGAAAATACTGCTTCCAGAGGTTGCTTTGTTGTGTTTTATTTTTAACTTTTTCCGTTTTCACAAAGTAATTGTTAAAATATTTAAGATTTATTTAAGATACCTTTAAGATTTAAATTTTGCACTCAGCTAAACTTTTTATATCATTTTTTTCAAAAGGCAAGTGACAACATTTGGTTTACAGGACATCACTTGATCTCCCTTCTAGATGTAGTGCTTTTGCTTCCAGAAGGTGCAGAGACGGATCTTCTGCAAAACTCAGATAGGTGAGTTGTAATTGCAGGTAGAGGCTTTTCTCCTTCTTTAATCATTTCACAAGACTTCAAAGTACCTTACTACAATGGGAGTTATACTTTTATATAATTATTGATGCGACAACATCAATGTATTTAAAATTTTTGGAACTAGAAATGGAAATTGTCACTTATTTCAACCATTCTTTCAAGTAACTGTATAGAAGAATGTGACAATACTATTACATTGATTTTAACAAGGAAGGAATTTCTTCATTCCCTGATGCTGTAAAGCCTCAGATGCCAAATTACAGAGCCAACTGGTAAAGCATTATTCCTTCAGGGATGTATGGCTCACAGCTTTCGGCAGAAGCAATTGGAGGAACAAAAAAAATGTGGTATGTTGTCTTATGTGATACAGGAGAGTAACAGGTATCAGATGCAACCTGCAGCACACAGCCTTTTTGAGGCTGCTTCACAGCTACTACTGGGAATCCAGCATCTGTTGAGTGGGAGTAGAGTCATCTGAACAGCAAATGCTTGCATTAAATTATGTAAAAATGCAATGGCTCTGAAAAAACTCCTGCACAGGACAACTCTTTTCTTAGATGATGAATAAAGGTTGCACTTGTAAATCAGTAGGGTGATAATGTCCAGATGGACATTTAAAACCCCAGATGTATGGTCTGTAATTGTACTATTTATCTGGAAAAAAGCAATAAATAGTTTCTACTAAAAAAATGTTAAACCAAAAAGCACTCAAAAGTAAAAATTCAATACAGCAACAAAGAAAACTGCCACACTACTTTCATATCGACTTTATCATCAGTGAGGCATATTACAAATTCAGTATTAAGGTTCTATGTCTTCAGAGAACTCTTTACCTCACAATCACTCCCCTTCTCCAATCTCCTAGCACTTAATTTTACTTGCAGAGTATCAACTGTTGTAACACAGACATTACTGCACACTGGTGCTCTAGACTAAGTTACATTGCTCAACAGATGAGTGGTTTCATTTTGTACAAATGGATATTTTTAGGAAGTCTGGCTAATGACAATTTAAATGATGATCTCTGTAATAGAAATCTGTGCTGTAAATGACAAACAGTACATTTATAATTCACAGGATTATGGCATCACTAAATCTACTGAGATACTTGGTCATTAAGGATTGTGAAAGCGATAATCAGGCAAGTACAAATTGATTTGAAAATGATTGATTAGTTGAGGGCTGAGACCTGGATTCATGTTAATGCTGTTGTCCTTGATTCAAAAACATGGGGATCACATTTTTCTTTGCAGTGGTGAGTAACACAAAAGTGATGCCTTTAACTACATTAGGAGCTATGGGATGTGCTACTTTTATTCTGATGGAATTTGATTGCATTCTTATGTAACTGTTACTGTAAAGAAGTAATCTCTTTACTCTGCCTGCTGAACTGTGGTCCATGTCCTCAATTTTAGAGGATGTCACCATAAAATCACATCTCTATCATGTATTCTCATGAGAAAAAATAGCTGTTAGTTTACTTATTTATTCATTGGTATCCCTCAACCCTCTGAGTGTATTTCTGTATAATAATAATAATACAAACCTTTGCAGTTCAAAAAATAAAATGCAGTTTGCATTTTATTCATCTTTAGGCAAAAAACTTTTTGTGCAATATGGTAAAAGCTGGTAGGACTTCTTAAAAAGCATTGAATAGCCATTAAAATAGCTTTTTAGCTGTGCAGAGTAATGGAGCAGGTGCATGATAGGTACCATAGCCTTCTCTAGGTATTAGCATCAAAAAAATTCTCATCTGTGGGATCCATCTGCTGAAGTAACAAAAGGAATGGCCAGACCTATCCAATTTTCTGCTCCGTTGCTTTACTGGAAACAGCCCAGAATGTTTTATGCACAAAGGAAATTTGCCAGCCTAAACAGCCCACCACTGCAGTTCACCTGTGTTTTTATTATAGATATTGATTGCTCTTTACCTTCATTTGTCCTGTGTGTGGATGTCTGAATGTAGATAGCTCAGAAATACCCTGCATGTTTAAACTTTGCAGTATACTTAGAAAGTTAAAACTGCCCTTATGTATCTTATCTGTTCTGGATTGTGTTGCTATGGCACGGGAGACACAGTGGAATTATTTGTTACTTCTGTTGTGTCTCTTCAATTATTATATTCAACCATTCCTCCAATTTATGGAAGTCAACAGCTTTTTAATCCAGTATATCATGTAGTGAACAAGTATCACACATCTCCTAAATACTAAATATTTTGGTTTTTTTGCATTAAAATATCTGCTTAAATTAATTCCAGTTTAAAGAAAAATTGCTTTACATTTTCAAGGACAGTAAAGCCTTTCTTGACTTGAATAAGCAATATCATGGTCAAATGCATATTCTAATCAGCAGATATATGTATCCTAAGGTGTTTTGTTGTTTTGCCCCAGTTCCTTGACTTTCAGCTGGTACATTTCTAATTTACTATTTATGTAATTTATTAGATGATGGAATATATCTGTTTCTCAGATTTAAAGGAGTGATTTCTTATTTAAGTGCTCATAATGGTCCACTTGGTTTCATGTAAATGCATAGCTGTGTGAGATGAGAAAAATTCTGGTTGACTATTAATAAAAAAAATATACATAGTGGCACGGAATTGCTGTAACAGTGATTTCTAGTACCTGATGTAAAGAATGTCCCTACAGTTTGAGGAGAAAATAGCATCACCTTTTCTGAAGTTTTCCCTTAGATTTAAGCCCTGCCAGTTCTTGACTTCTTCCCCATCTCCCTTCATACAGCACAAGTGGGGCAGAAAGAAAATGCCTCCTTTCATGTCAGGTCAGATGTTTTGATTGCAGTGTAACAAGACTGTAATTAAACAAGTTTAAAATTCAGTATTTTTATGGAAAGTAGCATCTTCATTTTTAGCCCCATTCTGGTTGAAGTAATTATGGGTTTTCCTATTTGACCAGTTAACTTTGTGTCATCTGGCATTAAAATTTGGTGAATTTTTCCACAGTAATCAACAGGATTTAACAGTCATATTTAACATAGAGAATTCTTATTGTCATTACTCTGCCCTTTGAGGATACTGCCTGGAGAAAGCAATCATATAAATGTCTCCTATACTTAAAGACACAGACTGTTTTGTATTTGTTTCCTTATACAGCACTTTTGTAACTACAAGCTGATAAGGTGCCAAGGCAGAGAATTTTTCCTCTTGTGCTGTGTAACCTTGAACAGCCTCTCTTTTGAGCATCTTTTCCTTGTATCTGGTTTCCTGAGTGCCATTACTGTAAACTCCTTTCATCCCTGCCAAACTGGGGATGAACTCATCATCACTTCAGCTACTCTGCCTAAGGATGGGGTAGTAGCAGATCCAGTAATATTCCTGCAATGCTTATTTAGCCTGAGAAAGTGGCTAGTTCTCTCCCTCCAACATATCAAGATCCTTTCAGCTTTGCATACAAAACCAAGCTAAAAATACACATTTTTGTTGCTGTAGTTACTAGCCTACATACTAAGTTTGCTCCCACTGTTTATTTTTTTCTGGCTGCTTCATCCTTCAGTTTTTAACAAATAATGTAAGAGGGAGGGAGAGGAGCTTAAATATCCATCATGATGCTATTCATGCATGAGTCTAAATTACTATTTTTCTTTTTTCCTCTAAGCACAGAAGTGCAGGTTATAAAGACTCGTAGAAAATGTAGCATTGCAATGCTTCCTTAAAAACCATTTGTAACCTTCTGTCTTCTGTTTGAACAGACTGGGGTATGGACCGCGCTTGCCAAGATTGAGCAAAATTTTTTAAAACCACTGCATGTAGGACTTAATATGTCAAAAGCACACTATGAAGCAGAAATAAAGAGTAAGAAAGAAAACAGAAGAGGTTAGTAGTTGTTTTCTTTTTGTCTTGGCTTTGTTCATCTTTAGAAACTTTGAAAATCCTCTGGAAAAATGAATTGGTGAGTGCTGTGTGGATCATGTTTTATTTAACTGTTGATGCTGTTCCAGATTTCAAATTATAACTCAGTAGTTGCTATATTTGATATTAATAATTTTCATACTGAAGAAAAATCTGAATTCATTTATCTCTTACCTTATGGAAACCTGATAGAAATGTCACATGAAGACCTCCAAAGCATGTTCTGCATTTATATTTCTGATTTGAAGGTTAGACAGGAACATCGTAAGTCTCTCCGAATATACAGCCCTTAGGCTTTGTACTAGGTGTGGGGAGCTTAACAGGAGAAGAAATAATTCACACAGCAACTAGGTGCTCTCCTAAAGCCTGAAGGATTACAGTCTGGATTTAGTTTTTTATAACCTGACACACAGAATCAGATTCTGCTCTGGGTTAAGGAGACATTTCACGGGGCGTAAGAGCTGTCGCTGCTTTAGGCGATCGCTGTGGCTGTCACATCCTTGGCTCCTTCCTGGTCTCCAGAATAATTAAGACAGCCCAAGGAACTTGCTTCTGCTACCCAAAAATGTCAGTACAGCTTTTTGCCACAAGTCTTATCCTCTTCTGTTGTTGGAAACTGTGTAATTATGAGGCAGAGAAGTGGATTTTTTCTGAAAGCAACCTGTGGATATCTTTCTAAGGGGAAACCCTTAAAATTAGTCGAAGCTTTTTTTTAACTTCCTCTTCACACTTCTCTGTCCTTTGACAAAGCATAAAGGTATGTGAATTTGGGAGAGAACATGTAACTTGTAACATTATGTGGTTTAGCCTTTTTCCCCGGTGTATGATCTTTGTAAGCATTGTGATGAGTTTCAAATATGTGATCTGAATGCAAGAGGTTTTCAGATTTGCCCTTGTAGTTCTGCCTGCTGCAAGTAATCTGCCTGAAGCAGAGAAGCCTGCAGCTTTTTCTTAATAAAATAAGTATTTCATGTCTGGATACATTAAGTCACGCTAAGTAAGGAACCTCCTACTATCTCTCTGGATGTGGCAATACTAAAAATGCATCAAAAAATGACCAGATTAGTTTTGGTTTGTGGTGTTTTTGTGTTTTTTTTCCTTTTAAGGATCATTTTAGCTATGTAAAATTGTTTTGTTACAAATATTGCCTGTTTAGTAATGCAGTTATACATGTTATAGAAAATATATAGAGATAGCATCCAGCTCAGACTGTCTTCCTCTTAAGGCTCAGCACCTCCTCTCCTGTGTTTGGTCAATCCCTAGTTTTGTGTTTTGGTTTTTTTTTAAACAATTAATATCTATAAATGCTGATACATTAAATACTCTTCTCATTCTAAAAAGTTATGTGAAACAGCAGCCTGATGTCTGTTGGTTCTCTTTCTACAGAGGCACACAGTTCTAACACAGTTTGTTCTCTAACTGTTAGTGGGGAAAAGATGCCTCCCATGACTACTGAAATGCAGCTTCAGGTCAGTTTGGTTTTTCTCCATAATAACTCAAAGTATGGAAAATTCCATTCCAATCTGGAGACTAACGTTCCTGTACAGTGGGTAAAAACCAAATAAATCTTCTAATAAGAATAACATTAATCTCTTTTGTCATTTCAGGTTTTACACTCTGCTCTCTTCACATTTGATTTAATAGAAAGTGTTCTAGCTCGAGTAGAAGAGCTCATCGAAGTGAAAACAAAAGCTGCAATGGATGAAAGCAGTTAGATCAGCTGAAGTACTTGAATTAACATGCTTCTTATATGATCCTTTTGACAGTGAGACTTCAGGTGAAACATAAGCTACCGACCTTTAAAGAGCAATTTAGAGTGGCCTCTAGAAGTATTGCAGATGATGCTCTTCCTAAGTCTTGTTGCCACTCTTATTTATTTTCTTTTGCTATTGTTGTATGCGATTCACAGGTTTAGAAACTAAGAACAAGGTGGGGTTTTTGTTCTTATGCTGTGGCAAGGAGGTAGGGTTGTGCATTTATTTTCCTGTTGATTTTCAAAACTGGTTAGACAATAGTTGCTGACTGGTGTTGTGAATTACAAAGGTTTTTACAAAGTGACTGGAGAACCATTAATTCAAAAGCACTGTTTCAGCACAAGGGATTTTTATTAGCATTTTTTAATGTTGACAAACAAGTGTATATATTTACAAACAGGTTAACAGCAGAAACACTATGGCAGAGGAAACCAGGTTTAAAGAAAAACGCATCAGCTTTGACCCAAATAAGATGTTAAAACTTGGTAACACCATAGATAATGCTTGTGTTTGAAAAACCCACCGGATAAGATTTCGTACATATACTTGTTTATTGGGATATTTTCCAATTGTTTTGATCTTTAATATAAATCTTCATTACAAACGTGTAGGTTGTATATAGTCTTTTGAAATGTAACTATATTTTGAAGAACATTATTTTGTTTAAAATGTAGCCACTCTATTTATGAATAAAATCCTTCAGTACTAAATGAATTACAATGCAACTGGTACTCCTGAAGCATTTTCCAGACTGGACTGTTTTCTATGATTTGGGCTTTTGTCATTGCCATTTTGTTACGAATATCATCTGCTTGTGGCTTGGAAGTTACCTTAGAGGAAAGAAAAATATTATGAGTAGGATGCAGTAACTGTTAGGTAATAGAGTATTCAACATCTTATTTTTCAAATAGTAGAAGTGTAAAATTATTTGGCAGTGGAATCTGAATCATGTTTTCTGATGTAGATCATAGAATGCACTGGGCTGGAAGGGACCTTTAAAGGTCATTGAGTCCAACCCCCCCCACCCTGCAGTAAGCAGGGAGATCTTTATTAGATCCGGTTGCTCAGAACCCCATCAAGCCTGATTGTGAATGTCTCCAGGGATGGGGCCTCCACCTCCTCCCTGGGCAGCCTGTTCCAGTGCTCCACCATCCTCATACAGAGAGCTGATCTGATGTATCCCTGGAGGTGCAAGGCCAGTCCTACAATAAGCAGTCCTGGCAGCATTGCATCAGATTATCTGGATAGTATTTAAACAGGAGCTGGGTATGGTAGGCTGGGATTAGTTGGATGGCATCGCTCCCTTGGCATGTTTGTTAACCTGGGGCAAAAAAGTTCATTTTTTAGGCCCTATAGGGATTCTCTGGCAAAGGATGAGCTTGTTAAACTGTCTCTGCTCTGCATCAGAAAGAAATAATGTAATGGCAACAACAGATTTGTGGTATGTACTATCATCACTTCTTGGGGGCTCTCCTGTTGAAGCTTGCTGTAAACATTCTAAACAAGTAGAAAAGCAAATTCGAGTTTATAGGATCAGCAGTAATCTTAAAATGCTTTTAGGTTAATGCTGCATTATGAGATGGGGTCAGACATCGGGAGATTCCATAAAAAGCTGAAGTGCAATGTTCAACATTGTAAATAAGTATTTAACAACTTTTGGCAAATAGTAGGTGAGATGTAGCTTATGAATACTCTGAAGAGGTGAGTGCTTATTACTTTGAGATGCCCACTTCATGAAAGGATAAAATGAAAATTCATATTTGATTCCTACCAGGTCATTCAACTGTCTCTTTTGATCTTTGGTACATGGTATGCTGCTAGTACTGTTACAATATGTATCTAAGTTAGCATTTTAATGCAAAAATGCTCATTAAAGAGGTTCAGTACATAGATTCAATTAATAATGTGTCAATGCACAAAGGGTATGTTGCAGATACACAGATAAATTACAGTCATTAAGCTGCAGAAACCACATTAGTACGTGCATCATTAAAACTCCCCAAGTAACTGGAGTCTTCAGGTTGGCATTTTTACTTGAAGTCATTACATATTTAGATCTCACGCTGGTTCTGCACTAGTAAATGAAGATATCCTGATTTAACAGTGGTAAACAAGATCTGAATTAGCTCTTAAATATCTGTTCTTCATAAATGCTATTAAAAGCTTTTAAAGCTACTTTTAACAATAGTTTAAAGACTCATCTAAAGCATCAGAGTGACAGTCTGACCTCAGCATATTACATGGATTGGGAGCAACAGGATCCAAAAAGTTCCATTAAGGAAAAATAAATAATTTCTAGTTCTTGTCTTTTTCTGCCTAATATATTTCTGATGAACTAATATTTTTAAGTATATGCAACCAGACTCACCTTAGCTATAGTTAGCATTAACTTCACAGCTTCAGCAGTATTATGAACTGGTATTACACGTAAATTACTGCCCAGGAATCTGCACATTGAAATAAATGAAAGGTAAGGTTAGTTTCAGATTGCACATTTAATCTGTTATGTGATAAAAATCAAAAAAACATTCCCACATGATGTAAACAACTTCTTACTGTACTTTCACCTGAAGTACATCTAAGATTGCTTTTATCTTCCCAGGCAACGGGAGATTCATGCTGTTTGTATTGCCATCTGTCCCATTTCTGTACCCCTTGTTTAGGTGGGATTTGGAAGGGCTCATTTCTTTTCAAGGGCTCTTTGACAATCAGTCAACACTTCTTATATATTCAAAGATCAAAACCCTCCTCTGCTATATTTTTGAAGACTGTCCATTTTCACTGCCAGTAAAAAAAAAAAATTGGGTTCTGTTCATGGCTTTGGAAGAACATGGGAAAGTATCTAAAAACACTGTGCTAAAAATACTTCAGCATTTGAACTAAATCTTTGCAGTGTACTATCTAAAGATAGTAATCTGTATGTCAGGTGTGATTAAGATAATGGGATAATTCTGCTAATAATTTTATGTAAAGAATGTTCAAATCATTTAACCTAAAATTCATTTTAGGTTGTTCATGTGCATTCTGGATATTTAAAATGCTAGCATCAGTTGTCATTCATGCAGTCAGGGAGGAGAGATCAAAGCTTAGGCAAGCACAGAGCCTCTCCTTAAGACACGTATCCTAAGTGTGCTGTAATAGAAACAACCAAGTTATTTAGCATTGCTGCCTTTTTCTGCGTAAGAGCTAAAGCAGGACGGGGACTTAACAAAGAATAAGGAATTCTAAATAATCAAACATGTAATCCAAAGTGCCCAGCTGCTCAGTTGTATACTCCCCTGTGACCTCCCCTTGTGACTGCCACCTGTTCTTCCCCTCGGTCTGTCTGAGGGTTTGGACTCGTTCACAATTAAGACCCATGCTGGTTAGAAACCTGATCTGAACTTGGCTGCCCATTCTTCTAATTAGCAAAAATAAATGCTAGAGGGAGTGTCCTTCCCTAAGAGTAGGTACTTGCATCACTGTTGAGTTTTGCTTACATCTGATGCAGAAACTGTGGTTTGATTTACATTTAGGCATTAAGGAAATAGTTACAACTTTGCCAATACTATCAACAGGCTAAGCAAAACATGAATGAACCAAGTACAACAAAGAAACGATTACATGTACTTAACTAGATCTATAAAAATCCATTTCTGTCAGTAGTTTTGCTCCCAGTTACAGGAAGTCTAAATTTAGTTTGTACTTTATGAATTTGATCAATGGGCAGAATACAGGGCATTAGAATACAAGGCTGGTCTTTGCTCCACGGTGTTCAAAATGAATGTACAAATTTACTGAGGATTATTAATGGAATGCTCATGTGAACTGATTTTCTTCCACCTCCCCGACGCACAACCCTACACAGTGTTTGTGGTGTTGAACAACAATCTTACAATGTTCATGTTAATAAAAAATGATCCTTCCTCCTTTGCAACAAAACCATAGATAGACAGAAAGAAACAGCAATACAGGAAGACCTGAAAATAACAGGGGATTTTGGTTTTTAACAAATCTAACCGAGGACTTCTACTGTGAGAGAATATGGTGCAAGTTTCAGCCCCACCAATGCAAAAGCTCAGTCAGTGATTTACATGAAATAGCAGAACTCCAAACTGCCAGGCAGTAAAAAAAGCACATACATCTAAAATAGAATCATGCCATGTCACCACCGACTTTGTATGGCCTGCAGTGATAAAACTATTTTAATAAAATTACTGACTTGCCAAATGTAATACAGTTTCAAAACATCACATTTGTTTGTGATCAAAACATGCACAAATTGTGCATAGCAGAAAGCAGATTGAGAATTAGTACTGCCATCAGCTGAATAACATGTCCTTGCCGAACGGGGGCAGAGCTTTTAAGACCTCTTGTGAAAACTTAAGGAATTTTCACAAGGGGTAATAGATTTCTTACATATCATCCCATACACTCATCTGCATTTGGCAGTGTGCCCAGGCTTTAATGAAACTGTTGCTAGTTTCAAGGAGGTAAAGATCAAAGACTCCATTTGAAGTGTCACTTCTTTGATGTCACCAGTGAAAATCAACTGCAGTTTAGACTACTGCACCCACCAGAAAACAGTTTTGACTACAAGTATTGAGCACAGTCCAGTAACTGCTGTCAGCTGGTATGTAATGAAACATGTAAGTTTTCAGGCTTCATTAGAAATCACAGATAAAGTTTTAAACAAGCCAGATCTAATGTCCAATTTTATACTTTTGGTGGGAAATAACACTGATTATTTCAGTTGTTCTAGTTCTTTATACAGCATCTCAAGTTTAAAAAGCTTGTAAAGACTTTTCTCATTAAGGAAACTTGCTTGTTCTACTGTGAAAATGTCTGTGAAAAGATGCTGATAGAAATGGGAAATTAGGCAATTTTCTTAGCTCTAGAGAAAACTTTAAAAAGAATTACATTCCATAGCCCTAAAGTGACTGAAAGGGATGTTATTTTAGGAACATCCTGTGACACATCAGATTGATTCACTTAGTATTCTTTTCATTTACTATTAGTAAACATATACTTAAAATATTTTTCCATTGTGTTAGCAAAATAAAATTCATATTCCTGAAACTAAAATAATATTCCTGAACCTAGGACTGCTACTTTGTTTCCTCCTAGCAATAAAATGTTTGATCTGGTGTTGAAACCATACCTTCTCTGAATCCTAAACATGACATTCCATTCTTCGGGACCATGAAGAGCAGCTGACAGAACCAAGAAACTGTTCCGATGGATGTTTACAAACTTCTGAATTCTTTTGTAAAACTGTTCTTCCTCTGTCATAAGCAAGTCTTGAATGTCTGACAGTATAAATGCAACACCTGGTAAGAAATGGATGTGAATGTATATACCCATCACGGCAGTAATGGGATTAAGTTCTCACCACAAAACAGGAAGCAGAATTCTTACTGAACCATTAGTTTCAGTAAGAAAACACAGAAAGAAAACACAGAAGAAAACACACAAATGGATTTATACATCTTACAGTCAAATGAGATCAGGAGATGTGGCCAGTGCTGACTAGTGCTTTATCTCAGAGGCTATTTTCTGGCATAACATCAAAAACCCCCTCAACTGTTCACTCAGAGTAGGTATCTGAATGCCTTTGAAATGACATGCTTCATGAACAAACAGCTGCTGTGATGGAATGAATTTAGGGCAAATGCAAAGACTGACTGAAGAGCTCAACAGCTCCTGGTTCTGAACGAGATAAACGCACACTTGTAACATCTTAAGAGTTAGCTGAACTGTCTACCATGAAAAATGAAATTAAAACCCCATCAACTAAGTTCCTCTGAAAGGGTAAGTTAAGAGGGCTGATGTTTAGGATGCTTAACAATCAAGGATACAGAACTTCAGATAAATGATCTTGTCTACCTGTCTAAAGCATCTTCTGCTCTTAAAAGGAAGGACAAATATTTAATATTTGGAGTTTCAGTGATTTCCTCATCGAACGTACTCAGAGTCCTTTCTCTGACTCCTCTGCTACCACCAGGTCTGCAAACTCAACCTGGAAGATGAAAGCCCTGATCTTGTACCCCATTAGAGTTTGTACGTTAAAAACTATAAACTTCAAAGTACTGTACCAGAAAGAGAAAAAATAATGGATCCAATTTCCACTGATTCCGAATATCGAACTCGGTGGTGTTGTCTCTGCAGAATGGTAGAAATTTCATGATTCTAAATAGATTTTAAAAGGTTATTTTAAAAATATGTTTTCAGCTACCAAGTCAGATAAAAATATTCTTAAAGCATCATCTGAACCATTATAGACAGAACTTTACCATTGTTGTTTAAAAATAATTTAAAATGATCCCACTTGCAGTAAAAAAGTAGTACAATGTTAATGAAACTTTCTCAGTTAATGAAATTTTGCAATATTTGCATTGGATGCTATCAAAGATTGAATGACAATTTTGTATGCATACATTCAGTTTGCCCCAGGAACTCCTGCATAATATATAAAGAAGCTCAAACATTTTACAGTGGATTTTTGCAAGATGTGCTAAAGGAGGATCTGCAGAAGGGGGAACAGACAGTAGCGTGTTTCTATGGCTCTGGTTAATTAGATGGTATTATTTCCACAGATGTCAGCATTTCACTTGGAAGATAGTTCAGAAAATCTGTATGGGGCACAATTTTCTTCTAAAGCTTTTTGACAGAATGCAGGCCACTCGGGAAAACTAGAACATTGCACTATGCAACATAATCACCTGCAGAATGAAGTGTGTTTGGATGTATTTTTCAGCCTGTGAAAAGCATTTCTGTGCATGTTCCACAGAAGCTGCTCAAACACATTTTAAAGATTAAATCACTGAATCATTTTTAGCTAATAATGTGTTGCTTAATGTACACATTTAAAATGTAGCCAACCCAGCTATACAGGGAAGTG